>WITN01000059.1:0-231176 GCA_015025155.1 Lactarius quietus
GGAGGCGATGCACAGTATCACGGTCCTCAGGAAGGCAGAAGATGGGAAGATTTCTGGGGTTGTCGTCCTTGATATTGATGCCGTGTTTGTGTGCTTCAACGTTCCATTGGATCAAGTTTTTTTTGGAATTTGAAGAGGGAGACTTGGAGAGGATATTCTTGAAAACAGAAGATGCTTTCATGAGAAGTAGCTTGTGTACAAGAAAATCCGTCGCCACAACATGGTTTCCCCTTGACCTCAGCAAATGTGGCTCGGATGCGAAGTCTGAACGAAGGATGACATCGGCGTCGGGGTCATCGAATGGGGGTCCAAATTTGACACTGTGAGACATGTCGTGAACTATAATGCTGGGGGATGTTGTTGGTCGAGAACAAAGATACAGATCTGAGGGCGCAGCATCAACTCGGAGTGAGAATGGTCCATTAGAATTCTTTGCACGTGGACAATACGCTCATTGGTAACTTGAGCGCTCAACTTTAAAAAGACATAATGTCAAAATGTATAGCACACCAGGTCCGGTCACTCCGATCTCACCAATGCATCCCTCACCCAGCTGGGTGAACCTTAGACAGGTCTTTCCATCCCCTCTTTTTCATGCCCCAGCGTACCCCTGACAAATTGTGAGACCTTGCACTGGCGCGCCTTCTATTCACCACCCAGCACAGTGAACAAGTCATGACTCTGCCCAGCGCATGGCCATACTCTCGTGGTACCACACGCCTGTCGTCCACGCTGCAAGTGGCGCCGGTGCTCTCGTACCAGAGTCCTGAGAAGGCACAACCCCTAAACGCTGCGAAAACAGGTTTTAAAGCAAGTCCAGGACGTGCACACGTGTGTGAGGTGCACAAGGACAACACCCATAAATACGCGGTCACCTATGCCAACAACACAGCAAGGTCGGGGAGGGTAGAAAGTGCGGTGGTTGAGCAAGCAAAGGAAAGCTTGAATGGAGTGTGGAGTCACGGTAAGAACAGAGCATGAAAGCTAAGCTCGTTCGTCACAGAGACGACGGAGGGAAGAAGATACGCAGGACGTTGGATCATCAGGCAGCCTGAACAAGAACACGTAAGAAGTTCGCTGAGTTTGAAAGCATGTACAGCGAGATCCATATTGATGGTCCCCTGATTACAAAATCAGCAAACATGTTTTTCAAACTCCAGTGGCGCGGCAATTATGCCGGACTTTTTCCCACCTAAAATTATTTGTAGTAATTAAAAAATTATAAATTAATGTAAATTCAAAGACAAATTTGATGAAGTCGAGCTCATCAGTGCGAACACACGTGACACATCCCCAGCCATTTGTTGATAATACAACTGAATCTGATATCAAAGGAGAATGACATGGAACGAGCTATCTCTTTGAGCTTGTCAAAGATGCAGTGGCCAACGATGGGGGACAAAAGGACAAATGGTTTTCGTGTTACTTTACCTTGCAAGGACGCTGCACGGGTAGAAGACAACAGGAGAAATAAATGTATTAGAAGACAGGCAGGGTTGGAATGTGGGACCAAGTAGACTATGCTATGTTAGAAAGCGAGAAAATAGGGATAAATTGATAATGAAAGCAGAAGAGGCATAAGCTGGGTGGATACTGGGTGGGGGCAAAGTACTTCCCAATTGAAAACGGGGGTCCTTGTGTCCGAGGCAAGGTCAAGGCCAGATCATCATCAATCCCTTTGGTGAGGGTTCTGGGTGCAATGGGTGGGAGAAAGAAAAAGGGCACCGATTTTTCAAGCAAGGAGGGAGGAGAGGTAGTGGCGTGGCACGGAAGGAAAAGAATGTACACGTGCCACCTGGTTCATTATGAGGTCCTCGCACTGAGTTGTCTCATCCGGGATAACTATATTCAATATTTCCTTTTTTGACTTAACTACGAACCCAGCTGTCAAAAACTTGGAACTCAGATATCAACCTCTTTTGGCCAGGGGACCATCAATATGGATCTCGCTGTAACTACAGTGTGATATTTTTACAGTCTTTCCGGGCCAATGGATTCAATAGTGTATATGAAAATTAATTTTAAAAGTGAGGTCAGCTACTTCCCTGTTCTAACAAGATGGGGATCTCAGTTCACACTTGACGAATGTGCTAGATTGTACAGCAGCCTTCAATGCATCCAACTCAGCCTGAGTGCAAGCTCATCAGGCGTGAGTCGTCGATGTCCAGCAGTGACTGACCTGAAGAGCCTGGATCCGCTGTGTGACTACGTCCTCTGAGAGTTCTTCACTCTTAACCGTGATCTTTGGGCGGCGTCTGGATGGACCCGGCGATCCATCATCTCTGGCACGCTTCTTGGTCTTGTTCTTGTTCGGAGATCCCCGCCTCCCCACATTGTTTAAAGGGATTATGCCTTGTGCTCTCAATAGCTCTGGATAAAGTATGGGCAAGGGAATCGAAAAAGGACGGCAAGCTTACCTCTAGGGCGATAAAATATCTTGATGGACGCATATGGCGGACCATCTGGTGAGTCAAGATAGTCTACCTTAGCCGAAGGGGAACGCTTTCTGACAGGTATCTCATCTCCAGTGCTAGAAGCGGTGACCTTAGTAGTGAAGAGGGGGAAGAAGACTTGGTTGAAGGGCATACGCAACATGATGCCACCCCGCTTTCTTACTGCGCTCAGAGATGCGTCCCCATTGGGGGTCCCCGTGCGCAAATCTGTTTGATGACTCTGCAGTGCCTTTTTTCTGGCATCGATAAGCTTTGACCTCTATTGTCCCCATTTCAGGAGCAACGGGTGCATCTTCCAAGTCTGGGTCTTTCAGCACATGTCAACAAGGAGATCCTTGAACAAAGGAAGGAACAGCGAAGAGGTACCAACGAGCTGCAGTTCTTGGAACTTGAAGGGAAGGATCGAGCACGAGCTCTTATATGGACCTAAGAATTTGCCACTCGACCCAGCTCGCGAAAACTTCCTTCGAATCTTCCGCCCGTCGACAAGCAGGAGGATGCAGAACCCAAAGTCGGTTGAATTGTTCGAGTAAGTAATTTTGAATTGCTGAACCCAGAAACGATTGGTTCCGCAGTGATTCGTAATGCGTCACTCTTAGGGAGAAAAATGCACTGGCACTCACCTTTCCGGCTTTGCTTGCGATGAATGCTGTCAACGATGATGTACCCTCCTGCTTCACATCATATGGTTTCAACTCCTTGCCATCGCAAACGATAGCGACATTCATTGGTGGCAAACTCAGTGGCATGGTTCGGATGTGGGTAGACTTGCACAGGAATGGTCTTGGTGATGGTGCGTGTCCAAGTCCAGGGGGGTTGTGTCAAGTGTGCCCGAGTTGTGCTTGCTTATATTTGCGGGCTGGGCCTAGCTTTGTTGGCCTCGTGATTCGTCACAATTAAGTACTGAGGACCGCCACAGTCCAGGAGCACCAAGGAGGTCTCATCACTGTCTCACCATTCATTTAGTCGGAACAGTACAAAATATTTATGTAGACTACACCACGACAAAGCACTATGGTAGTGATCCGTAATGTTCTGTATCCCGGGGAACACCTTTTTGGGGTCTGAGAAACCGAATTCGTTGACTTCCACAGGTACTTATCCCCGCACATGCACATTTCACTCCAGATCCCACTACGGCTTTCAATTGCGCTGGATGCATGAGAAGGACACTCGAAGCAGACTACGTTGGAACATCGAGATGGACCTGCGAAACAGATTAACTCAGCAGTCCTACCAAAGGCATCATGCATCATGGTCAAGGCTGACCTGCTCAATCAGTTCGCTCAGTTTCGCCTCAAATGCCACACAAATGGCGTCTCTAATCAACCTCTCATCAGGTTGCAAACATGAACAACAACCGGTCCCGGTTCGATGCGATCTAATGGCATCATAGAATGCCGAACGATCAGTAATTGTTTTTGGTGACGGCCGGTCTTCAGCCCTGTAGAGAAAATGGCCAAGCCACCACCTCTGCCGGAGTTCCTTCGTATCGTTCTTGCCAGGCTTGTTCGGTTTGGAGCAAGAACTAGAGGATGAAGGAGGTGGGTTGTTATCTATGCAATCTATCGCGACCCCGGTGCACTTGTCGCGATACACAAACAACCGAAAGAGATCAGCTCCTGATATAAAGCGTAGGTCTTCACCACAGCTGTTAAAGCTCATTGTACGCTCCAGAGTTAATCGCGCAGCGTACAGGGCCTCTTCCTCGAGATGATAACAGCTTGCAATGCCATACGCACGGAAAGAGTTTTCGGCAGTGAATAATGGAGGTGTACATGCCCTTATCAGGGAACGGATGCGAGTGGTAATGAAATCCATCTGGTATTTCTGACAGGCGGAAAGAAGTAAGAGGGCATCTTCGAGTGTATCCGGGACGATGGGAACCATTGGGTATATCACGGAGAGCAAGTGAAGCAGTGTCTTTGAGTTTTCTGTCAAATCGATCACTTGTTTGACCTGCTCCTGTCCAAGAGGCAATGGCCCTGGCGCTGTAAACATGTCTTCGAAAGCGGCGGATGCAACACCGAGGACTGCCTTGTGAACCTGGAAGTCTACACGATCGCGAGCTCTTATAGTTACGTCCGAGTCCCCACGATCGAAAGGTGCACCAAAGTTTCTAGGCTCGCCATCGGATGGCTGAGGATCAATAACTTCCTCAAAACCATCAAATAGTGGCGGAAATTCGTTGTGCAACTGGAGAGTACATCGTGATCACAATCCACCCGACGGGGAGACGGGACTTACCTGCTCGATCTGGCCTCGAACATGTCGTTCAAGGGTATCAAACAGACGCGAATTGTCCAGAAGCTGCTGGCGCCTACATGACGCGCAAATAATCTGCCGTGACATGGCGAAGACAAAATTGTAAAGGTTCATCGTTGAAAAGTTCTGAGGTATCTTTTCTACGAAGAGGACGAACTGTTCGCGTAGACGTGTCGAAGGGACGATGCAGCAATCACTGTCACCGGGAAAGCTGAGTTTCCAGTCCCGAAGATCTCCAACTTCGTCTAAACACAGATCAACTCCACGCTTTATCGCTTGTTTAGCCATCCCTCGGTGCTTCCACAATGCTCGTAGCGCCGGCCCTGAGGCATCGCAGACGCTTGATCCGTAGGTTTCGAAAGTTTGTGGTATCGAGAGAGTTAACTGTGCTGCTTCAAAGGCTTCCTCCATCAGACCTTTATTCGATGCAAGCACGTATGCACGGAAGGCGTTCTCAACAGTCACAACGGGAGCCACACGGTTGCAATATGTTCGGAACCGGGCTAGAACAGAGGGCATACCATATTTCCTTGCGGCCGCGTATGTCTTGATCATTTCGGACGTTTGTGGGTAGATAATTCGACTGGGTAAATGGCCGTGAGGAGACGATGGACAGTGTCGCGGTCCTCAGTAAGGCATAAGACGGGAAGATTGCCCCGGGTGTCGCACTTGATACCGTGCTTCAGGGCTTCGGCGTTCTCTTGCTCCAAGGTCTGGGAACTTGAAGAGAACAAACACTTGAAAACAGAAGATGCTTTGATGAGAAGTAACTTGTGTACGAGAAAATCAGTCGCCACAACACGCCTTTCTGTTGATCCTGGGGCTAGGCCGGTGCAAAACCTGAACGGATGACGATATCGGCGTCCGAGTCGTCGAATGGGGATCCAAAGTTGACGTAGTCGTGAGAGAGAGACATGTGAACTGTGATGTTGGTGATCGGGGACAGAGTTACAGACAGGAGGCTGGAGTAGCCATTCCTCTTACGTGTGAATGATATGATCATTTGATAGCTTGAGCGCTCAACTTGACAAGACAGACACACTATCAAAATATAGCGCACCGGCTCCGGTTAACCCGATCTCGCCAACCATTCCTCACCCAGCTGAACCAACCTCGGACGGGTTTCTCGATCTCAGTACCCTTGTCATGCTCCAGCGTGCTCCTGACGAACCGGTCCTCGAGCGAGTCCCTACGCTGACGCGCGCCTTCTATCCACCACTCGACGAAGTGAACAAGCCTTGACTCTGCCCAGCGCAAGGCCATACTCTCACGCTGCCATACGCCTGTCGTCCATACTCCAAGTGGCGCCGACCCTGTCACACCAGGGTCCAGAGAAGGCGCCGACCCTAAACGTTGCGATACTCGCGCAAGACGAGCGATAAAGCGAGTCCAGGGAGTGCGTGGGTGTGCGAGGCGGTGGGCAAGGACAACATCAGTAAATACGCGGTCACCTACAACGACGATCTCGTGCGGGGCAAGGTCGGGGAGGGCAGAAAGTGCGGCGGTTGCGCAAGCGTAGGAAGGCTTAAGCGCGGCGTGGAGTAGGACCGGGGCACGTAAATGGTGGGCAACTGATTCGGCTTGGAGTTGAGCTGGGTCGTCGCGGGTTCCGGCCGAGTTAGAGACGATGAGGACGCGAGACGGGCCAAAGACACGTAGAGCGGTGGACCAGGCAGCCTGAAGACGAATATATCAGAAGTTGGGCGAGATTGAAAGCACTGTGGAGTTACCTCTAATTGCGGAACGAGCTCATCATTATTTGGAAGAGTCTAAAAAGTAGGGTGAGTGCGGTGAAAAAGGGGGTGAGGGAGGACAGGTACAAGGCAATTATCCTTGTCGAATATTGCGCCGCGGTAGCCGGCCTCGCGCAGGGCAGCAAAGTTGAGATATCGAATGTCGCGCTGGAAAAAAGATTAGTTGACGGTTGTGGGAATGAAGAAGTGTGCGCACGACGAGAAGAGAAGGGAGGAGGAGACGGGGATTGAGGAGGGCGTAGAAAGGAACGAGGGTACCTGCGAGGTTGAATGGCATATGTGCCTGAAGGAGTGGAGAGTGCTCAATGAGATCAGATTGACCGACAAAGGCGGAGATCCAACCGCCTCTCTTCCTCCCTCTTGTTCCTCCCTCGCTTGGCGCGTTACCCACTTCCCCCTCCTTCCCCTCCTCCCCCCTCCACCCTCCTTCGTTCCCCCACATGGCCGCTCGGCCCCCTACCTCTCGTTCGGCTCGTCCCACCACCACTTCTGGCCCTGTTCACCCGTCAACCGAGTCGTATATCGACCGTGACGCAGAGTATACCTATTCTCAATATTCCCAGGAGGACCAAGACGAAGAGTCCGACGATGAGGACGTCTTTGCCTTCCTCCCTCCCTCCACAGCCCAGGCTGCACAATCGCCTTCTCTTCCATCCCCCGCACTGTCTCAAACATTCTCTCAACTGTCACCCACTCAGGTTTCTTTCCCACAACAACACTTCCCCGCCAGCCCCTCGTACCCAGCGTCCCCTCCCCCTCCATTTTCTCCTACACCAGATTCCCTCATTTATCCGCGCCGACCTTCAATCCCCACGCCCTAGAGCGCCATAACCCAAAGGCCGGTCCATCCACGACTTCCGTTCACTTTGTTGGCACGGTTGATTCCCCCTCACCTCCCTCTACGGCAGAGCCCCGTAACTCCTACTCCTCTACTGGAGGCGGCTTTCGTCTCCGCAAACTTCCCACCGGCGCTTCCGCCACCACTGATTATACAACGAACAGTTCTCAATTCGCCCTGGATGATAAGCGCCGTAGTTTTTCACTCCAGGAAAAACGCTTCGCATCTACTCCTCTGTCAGAATTGTCCACCGTTGACCCTGAACTTGATGGCGCAGACAGCGTATCAATAAAGTCCGTCTATTTACCCCCTTCCATATCACTGTATTGACTCGCCTGTAGGATGAAGTTCGACTTTGATACGCTTCAAGATGAGGACAGTCCCTATCCAGAAGTTCGAGCGTCCGTTTCGAACATCGACGATCCCGACATGCCAACGCTCACCGTACGTATGTGGGTTGTCGGCCTCATGCTCTCCTTAGCCGGAAGGTTCGTTCCCCTCCTTCTAATTTCCTTCTTCTCTCACCCAGCCAAATCCTTCTTGCAGTGGCATGAATCTATTTTTCAACTTTCGTGCACCTGCCCCAACTGTCGTTCCGATTGTCCTCCTGCTCATTGCGCATCCTCTTGGCAAATTCTTAGCTTATTCTCTCCCTATCACCATCTATCGTCTCCCTCGAGCACTCGGCGGCATGGAATTCTCTCTAAATCCTTGTCCGTGGAACATCAAGGAGCACGTTCTTGTCTTTATTATGACCAACATATCCGTCGGCCCCGCTTATGCTATCAATGCGATTGTGGTCGCCGAATTTTACTACAAACTGCATCTTGGCACTTGGTTCAGTGTTGTTCTCATACTGGCCACCCAGATGACTGGTTTTGGCCTTGCTGGTCTTTGCAGGAGGTTCTTGGTATGGCCCGCGAGCATGGTGTGGCCACAGAACCTTATGACGTGCACGTTGCTAAACACCTTCCATGCCGAAGAAGACGAAAGCGCAGGGATCAGTCGCTTTCGCTACTTTATGTTTGTCTTTACCGGCGCCTTCTTTTTCTTCTTCCTCCCGGGTTATCTCTTCCAGGCGCTCTCCATGTTTTCATGGTTTGTTGGATCACTCCGAACAACATCCCAGTCAACAATATTTTCGGCGTCAACTCTGGCATGGGCATGAGCATCCTCACCTTCGACTGGACCGTTGTAACATGGATTGGCAATCCACTCATGGTCCCCTGGTGGGCAGAAGTCCATGTTTTTGCTGGCTTTGTACTGTTTTACTGGATCCTCACTCCCGTCTTGTACTACACCAACGTGGGTAGTTACTCCCGTCATTTCTTCTGTCCATCCTCACCAGCTCGCAGACTTGGTATCTTTCATACTTCCCCATGTTTGGCAACCAGCCCTATGATCGCTTCGGTAACGTGTACAATGTGTCCCGGGTACTCACCCCGGAGGATAAGTTCGATTTGGATGCCTACGAGGCGTACTCGCCACTCTATTTGCCCGCCGCATTCACGATCACATATCTTCTTGCGTTCGCCCTGAGCACAAACGTGATTGTGCACACTTTGCTCTACCACGGGCGCACCCTCCTCAATGGATTTAAGCGCATCCGCCTCGAAGAAGACGACATTCACTTCAAGCTGATGCAAAACTATCCAGAAGTGCCTGACTGGTGGTACGGGTCCGTGTTTGTAGTATTCTTTTGTATGGCAGTTGTAGCTGCTGAGGTGCGTCGTCAAATAGCCTTTGTGGCTAATACTGAACCATTGAGCCAGGTCTGGAATACGGGTATGCCTGTCTGGGGACTCCTGCTCTCCGTGATGCTGCCGATCGTCTACGTGCTCCCATCGGGTTTTATCTATGCGATGACTGGTCAAGCTGTGCGCGAATACCTCTTCACGATGTGCTCTATGTCCCTCTGACATATTCCTCGGATTCGCAGATTTCTCTTAATTTGCTCGCTCAGATCATCCCTGGGACGCTGCTCCCCGGCCAGCCGCTTGCAAACATGTTTTTCAAGGTCTACTCAGTGCAGACGCTCACCGAGTCAACTTCATTCGTACAGGACTTGAAGCTTGGGCACTACATCAAAGTTCCGCCTCGTGCGACCTTCATTGGTTAGTTCTCCCCCTTTGCACATTCATCAGGATGGTCGGTACTAAAGTTAGCTCAGTACAAATAGTAGCGACCCTTGTATCGGCTTTCCTACAAGTTGGGGTTAAAGAGTGGATTTTCGCCACCGTACCGGACATTTGCAGTCCTGACCAACCAAGTCACCTAACTTGTCCACATAACCAAGTGTTCTTCACCGCATCGGCCGTCTGGTGGATACCCCTCAGTTTTTTTGCGTCTCGCATGTCGTTGACACGTTTATTCGTGCAGGGGTCTTATTGGACCGAGCCGACAATTTGGTCCGGGGTCGATCTACCATCCCCAAATGTACGCGATCATTGTAGGGGCGTTCCTGCCATTCCCTTTCTGGCTCATGCAACGGTGGCGGCCAAATTCGTGGGCCAAGTTCGTGAGCACGCCCATCGTGCTAATTGGTGTATCCTTCATCCCTCCAGCGACTGGCATCAACTACTCGTCCTGGTTCGCAGTCGGGTTCGTATTCCAGTTTCTCATTCGCAAGCGCAACTTCCAGTGGTGGAGCAAGTACAACTACGTCACGGGTGCTGCGTTGGATTGCGGTTCGTTCATTTTTGGTGTTTTTTGTCTGAAGATACGCGAGCACTGACTGTACCTGACCTGTATGATCGTTCAGGCACCATATTATCGCTATTGACCATCTTCTATACGCTCCAACTCCCGAAAGGGGGCCTTTCAGTTAACTGGTGGGGCAACACGGTCTTTGAGAACAGTCTGTCTTTTTCTCCTCGTTTATCTCTGTTTTTCTAACCTACTATTTGCTCATACGTAGATGCTGACTGGGCAGGCATGCCGTTACTGCAAATGCCGCCTGATCAACCGATCCCTAGTTAATTTGGCCAATCGAGGCTAGCTTCAACATAATGGCCCTCTAGCCGGTCGGCTAGCGGCGTTTAGGTGTTGATAGCGGGAGGGGGCCAAAGAGCATCCCCTGCCCGCTTGTGAATATATTTATCTATCATCGTACTCTAGTACATATACAGTTCGTACTCTCTGTCTGTTTGTGATCTTTTTTTTGGGGCTCAGAGTAGGTAGCGTGTGCAACATACAACCAATTTGGATGCATTTGAAGTGCTACATTGGTCGGAGATCTTCGGGATCCTCTCTAGGAATGAAATAAACAACCCAATGTGGTGACTCGATTGCGGATTTGGCCTCCTGTCGATCTAACTTCAGTGGTTACTATGGTACGTCATAAATTGATACGGAGATTGGGATCTGACAGCAGTTTGACAAGTCCCCCGGAGGAAACCGAGCGCGGATCCTCGCAACCTACTGTATTCCTGTCACCACTCCGTCACCTCATGGTTTCCATCGCCTCATGGTTTATTGTAAGACCTGTCGATTATCATATATCATTTCCAATAGACCATCTGTACAAACAATTGGCAGCTCGAAAAATAAACGTGTCTAGTGCTCGCATTTCAACTTTACGGGGTTGCGCGGTTGGGCCATCTGCGTACCCATGGCAGTGAGCAAAACTAAAGGGAGTATGGGAGAAAGAATTTTACCTCGGGTACAGAGAGCATTCCCTGACGGTATGCCTCTTAGCCAGCCAGGCCAGGAATCGCTGGACAGGCGGGATCGTCAGTGCCATGTGGCTTAGGAGAGCTGCGCGATCATACCTCAACGCCAAGCCCATATCCACCGTGATCGCACGTCCCATACTTGCGCTGGTCCGTGAACCAATAATAGGGCGCGGGGTCGATCCCCTCGCGCTTGTATCCCTCTAGCAGCTCATCTATATCTGAAATCCTCATCGAGCCGCCGACGATCTCGCCGACGCCCGGCATGAGCAGATCGCAGCTCTCCGTGAGGGCAACGGCGGTGGTGTCGCCAGGCTGTGCTTTCTTCTTCTTCATGTAGAAGGCCTTGAGCCCGGCAGGGAAGCTGTGCAGGAAGATGGGCGTGCCGATGGCGTCCGTCATGTTTCGCTCCGCTGCTTCCGCGATGTCGTCGCCGACTACGTGCGGGACCATCTTGGGCTTTCCTTCGGAGTCCACGATCACGTTTCCCTGTGCGTCTTCGGCCTCGTGCTCAACTCCGTGCTCGTTCAGCCAGGCGATGGCGTCGACGTAGGCGAGGCGCATGAATGGGCGAGCGGGCGGTTCGAAGGTGGGGTTGAGCTGCCGGATCAGCGCCGCGGTGGACTCGTTCTTCCAGAGCTTGTCCACGGTTTCGCATATCTGTTTGTATGGTCTCCAATGCGAAGTTACAGCTAATAATAACGAACTCACGACTGCTTCGATGTGGTTCATCAGGTCGTCGAATGTGATGAACGCAAGCTCGGCCTCAACGTGGGTGTATTCGCTCAGATGCCGACGGGTATGACTTGGCTAGCCTAAGCACCCACTCGACAACGCACAAGAGTAGACCTCACCTGTTCTCCGCTCTGAAACTCTCTTGCACGCAAAATACGTCGCCTAACGAGGGTAGACACGTCTCGAGGTATAGTTGCGAACTTTGGGTCAGGAACGCTGGCTGTCCGTAATATTCTAGCTTGAAGAGAGTCGCTCCGCCTTCAACCTGCGTCTGCACAAGGCACGGCGGGGTGACTTCGAGGACGTGGTGCTCTGTAAAGGTGGCGCGGAATGCCGACAACATCGCAGAGCGGAGCCGGAGCACGCTGCTCGCGTTCTCGCCGCGCAAGACGAGGTGTCGAAGATCGGCTAAGATAGAGGGATCCGATTTCTGTTCATCGGATGGATCAGTGACAGGTGATCAGAGAAGGCGCGGCGTGAGGTGCACCTCGTTGAGTCGGTTGGTAAACGCATCGTCTCCACCGGGGGCCGCGCCGATAGTCCTCCAGAAATCAACGACCAGTTCGTGCCCCCCTGGAGCAGTCTTGCCTTCGGGCGTCGGCTGCAAGGTGCCGACCAGCTCGATGGTAGACTCGAGGGTCAATGTCAGCGCTGCATACGTTTGCGCCTGTTCTTGGGTGAGTGGAAGCCAGAGCCGCACAAAGAAAGTATTAGAAAATTGCGCACGGGAACACCAGATAGCACGGCCTGTAGATAGCCGGTACCGTCACGCAGGACGATGAAGATAATGTCTTTTTGAGAGCGTAGGCGGTGCACCCACCCAAGGACACGGACGCGCTTTCCGCGATAAGGCTCGAGGTTCAAAATCTTCGCCTGTGATTCGTCATCAGCATGGAGGAGACTGACACCGCAAGAAGCTGCATTTGTACATACCTTTATCGCCGCGGGGAGAGTGGCGTCCTCAACCAGCTCGACTTTCTTACTCTCCTCAAGAAGGCGATCGCGCTTCTCCCGTTCATCGGCCGCAGCGGCGGCAAGTTCCTCGGCTTTTTTGCGCTTCTTCTCAAGGCCATCGGCGCCTTTCTTTGCTTTCTTGAGTGCGCTCTGGGTTGGCTGCTCGTACTCGGCGCTTGGATCCTTGCGCACGAGCACATCGGCTGTGTGGCCGTGGGCGAAGAGAGCGTGCGCGATTGTCTGGTATGGAGTTGTTTGAGAGCCAGCGCCTGTGAGGTCTGAGCCAGCTGTCTCGTCTATGTAGATGGAGGTCATGGTGAGAAGATAATGACTCGAATCTTGTTGCTTGGAGATTTTGATCTTAGTGTCGCCACTAACTTAGATCGATATGATTAGATCGACTTATCTAGCACCTCGGGCGCTTTCTACACCAGGGCCTAGAGTGAGAACAGCACAAGTCAAACCCAGTGTCTACAATCCTATCTTTCAGTCCACATTCACCCCTTTGGGAGTTTTCTCCTCCTTGGGCTCAATTACCGTGCTCGTCAAGGTCTTACCAGGTCAGTGGGAATTACTTAAGATCGTGTGATCACCTAATCGTGTGCTCGGCCACCTCCGAAAGGAAGTTCGGCGTCTTGCTTATCAACGTCCTTGTTTGTTTCTTTTTACTTGGCCGGATTGTCTTATATGCGAACCTTTGACCGCGACTTGGACGTTTGACCGTGACTGAGGTTGATGGCATGATCTGGAAATCTAGCCTTGGGAGACACGTAGAGGAAGTCAGAGAAGGGGTCATGGTAACTCCGTGGGCATAGTATCCAAGCAAGGTTTCGGTAGACGAAGTCGAAGCTGAAGCTGAAGCACTGAAGTACTTTACATGCTGATATACCAACAAAGGTATTACCCTGAGCAAAACTTATCGCAGAAATGGGCAAGGGGAGTGTTGCCAGAGGGACATTCACTGTGATAGCGGCGACATCGTCCGACAGTGGTAAGCAGCGTGTACTGTGCACAGGCGCTCTCCATTATACGGGCCTTGATATGGGCTTAGTACTTCCACAATTTTGGCGATATCATGTCAATGCATCAATAGCTGGCGGTAGAGCTTGAATCCAGCAAAAGTTCGGTTGGTAAGCCGTTTATTTCCCAATCACTATGTCACTTCGATTATAACCATCATAGTACTAGTGATTGCAGTGCGCCGCGGCGGCCTCACGGTTACAGAAACCTGCGAACGCCTCGACGCTTTGATCTGCGTATCGGCGCGAGAATCGACGGACTTGGAACGACCCGCTCTCAGCTGAAGCGACATGTGCTCTCATTGGCGAATAATCGGCTAAAGTGAAACCACAAGGAGCATTTTATTAGCTGGCCTTTTTTCTGGCCCTGGGACTCTTCGCTATCATCTCCAACCATGAAGATTTATACCTCACTTCAAGTCCTACTTTCTGCTAGCTCCTTCAAGTTTTTCACTGCCGTGCTGGCGGCAGATCGTAAATTCACCGTAACCAACAACTGCCCATTCACTATATGGTACGTCCCTACCTTTACCACCCAAAAACGTCATTTTACCAGCATGTTCTCAGGCCTGCTGTGGGTATCAGCTTTGGAATAATTGTCGGGAATTTACTAAGAACCAGCTAAACACGGCGGGTTCGAGCGCGATTCCCGATCATCCGACTGGGTACAGTTACAGTCCAAGTCTCTTTCATCGTCGGCTTCACCCTAGCTGAATTTGTAACAGTTGGGTTGCCCCGTCCCATTCCTCCGTTTCGTTCACAGTGCCTGGCAACTGGAACTTTGGCTTTATCTGGGTATCCACACCAGCCGCAGCTGTTGTTAGTTGAATACTGACAGCATCGCATCGAAAGGCCCGCCGTGATTGCGATTTTGAAAAGAATCCTAGTCCAACTTCTTGTCTTGATGGGGGTTGCCCTGGTTGGCTGCTGCACTGCGATGCACCAGTGAGCCACTTTAAAGCTTTCTGTCAGCAAGCTAATATGTTTCAGCCTCTTGCTCCAGTTACCGTCGCCGAATTCGTATTGAGCACTGATCCCGATGTCCCTGATGGATATACTAGTCTGTGGTCGCGGTTTATATTCATTCAGTCTTTTTAAATCTGCTTTGGCAGTTGTCCTCTTGCGTGGCTTCAACTTGCCTATGATTATCGACAACGACACAGGCTGCGGTGTCCCCCAGTGTAGTGATGACCTTGCCCTTAACTGTCAGTCCTGCCATGAAATTTCTTATGACCTTTCGCTCAACCTTACAATTGAATATTTGGAAGGCCCGGCACCACTCAAAGGACCATACAACTCCAAAGGGATCCCTGTAGGGTGCAATAGTGCCTGCCAGGCGGGCATCGCACCCGACCCGAGCAACGACCCAAATTGTTGCACAGGGATATACAACACCTCTGCAACCTGTACGCCAACAGGAGTTCAGTTTTATTCTTACTTTAGTGAGTTTTGTCCAATTTCAATACGTACCGTAATGACGATAACCTGTCATCAGAGTCAAATTGCCCGGATACAGCCGTGTATGCTTTCGATAATGTAACTTCATTGTTTACATGCTCCTCGGCATTCCAGGCGGATTACACTGTTACCTTCTGCCCCAAAAAATTTACTTGAGGGATGGCTTTCATTCGACCCAAATTTCGCCTATTCATTTTCCAGTTATTGGCCGGAACTTGTGTCGAAAACAAATTGCATCGCATTCAATTTATACATGATGACGTCGCACCTGACAGGAATGAAGCCCTCTGATTTACCAATTAAGTACAAGATGTAAGTAACGTGCGATTATCAATAAAACCTGGCGCCAAAAAAGCAGTCGAACTAGGTCAGACTTGCAGTGGCAGGCGTCGCAGGACATGTTTTCGGCACAGACGAGGAAGCTCCTCCCTAAGCACTGCACATTTGAAATAAAAAATTCGATTCACCTGCCACATGCGATTTCCGTGATGACTTCAAGCAAGGTTCCAGTCGGCAAAGTCGACACCTAGTTTGGAAAAGGAGAGCCACAAAAAGCAAAAGGTGCCATAAGTACTGTACTGTAGCCGGTCACTAATGCGGCATGCTTCCTAGATGTAGGAACGGCCTCCGACTGTTGCTGTAAATCACGTGAAGCAAGAAGAACGTTGGAGTAGTGGTTATGAGAAGATAATTACACTTGGGCAACTATTCCATTCGCTACTCTTCGGACGTGGATGGTGCTGCCTGCAAGTCAAGAAATCATCAAAGTGCCAAATGATATTTTTGTGACATCGACCAATGGCACTGGTATACCTTGTGGATGGCTCGTATTCGTAGTGATGCGGTCTTTCCTTCGAGTTCTAGTATCGATTGCACCCTACCGGCAGCTCTACAATCTGTTCAAGGGTGTTGGTGTTAGCACCACACGTCTCCTGCAGATCTCAGATCTCACATACACGTTCGTTCCAGCCTGGACCATCGTTAGTCCATATTTGAACCAAGGCATGCTTCCCAGCTCGATTACTGTCGCAGCCTTGGTCGCGGCTCTTACCTTCACCACTGGCTGGTTTATCGTGCAAAATTTGGCTTACCTATCGGCTCTGCTGTCACCGCGCACATCTCGTTCATTTCCACCCGCCATGCCAGAGAAAAATGCCTTCTACGACCCTGATCGCGTTGAACCCCCCACATATCCACTCCCCCCTGAAGAGATCGCACCACGTCTCTACTTTGCCGACCTCTTCTCGCTCGTTGACCCTGCCGTACTTCGTGCGCGCGGCATATACAACATCGCTGTTGCACGAGATTGTGAGGGTTCCTACCCACGCGACGCGGAGTGTGCATATGTGGATGAACCCACGACACTGTTCGCCCTCGCGGACGTGCGTCGCTCGGGGAATCCTGTGCTTGTGCACTGCGACGGTACGGGTGAGGGCGTTGACTTTGCGACGGCATTGCTGGTCATGTCCGATCGCCTGTCGGTGGACGAAGCCATACAAAGGATCACGCAGAAATTCCCGTATGTGTCACTGCGTCCGACGTCGAGGAGGCAGTTGTGCGGGTTCGAGGAAATGTTGGCGGAAGAGGAGAAACGGAAAGCACGGTTGCATGATCGCATGGCATCTACGGGTGAAGAGCTACGCCAGAATATGCGCGGTTTGTTGTCCAGATACCTCAGATCGCCTTGATAGTTGTTCTCCTAGCTACCAGTAAACCGAACACTTCTCGCACCAGTTAGTGATTCAAGCTTCGCATAATACAACAAGTGCAATCTCAATCGAAGTTGCAGCCATACACTTCCCTCGCTACCTCTCTCCACGATGTTGCATCCACAGCAAACGCCGCAGCATACTCGGCCTCCAAGTGGTGTAGCCGCTGGCCTACAATCACCAGGCTATGAAGTGGGTCACCGAACGCTTCTGGCGGCTGCTCCCGGAGCTGCGCCAGCGTTCCGCACACGATGCGTTCGTCATCTGGGCCGGCACCAACACGTGAGAGCGCAACCGCGAGCGTCCGTTCTGGCACGAGTACTCCGCCACGCCGCGTGTCCTCAACTTCAGCGAGTTGGGTCACTGCCTGAAGTATGGACATGTACCGCGGCGGCTCGTAAATCTTCCTCCCCCTGCTCGTCATTTTTGATATAATTTCTCTACACCCACGACGGGCACAACGAAGGAGATGCATACGCACCGGGCAAGGTTCTCCTCGCTTTGCTCCTTGACTTTGATATCGAGCAAGATAAGGGTGTGCATCCCAAGATCAGAATTCTCGCGCACGCGATCGTAGAAGCTGTCGGGCTTCCAGGTGTCGGTGAAAAAGACGAGGGAAACGGTCTGGCCAAAGTTATACAATTGTAAGCCGCACGCTCCGACCGCGTTCATAATGGACGCGTTGTGTATGACACGCGTGGGTATGCCGAGCGTGCGGGCGCGGAGGAGGATGTCGGTGTGAGTAGTCGCACCGAAGGGATCGCCAACGACGAGAAGAGAAACGTCTTGGATGTGAGCATCGCGCAAGATCTCGTCACTCTCTGTCTCGACCATGTCACGGTCAGCAAGAATGAGGGGCTTGCCATAGAACTCTTCCTTTAGGGGAGAGTATGTGAGATCGCGTGCGGGCATACCGGAGATCAGTCATACTAAGCGCTCCTTTCGAACAGTCAGAATACTCGTGTATGCCTCGAGGTAGAGTCGAGAAGATGATCTGACAGCCTGGTGTGAAAAAAGGATTAAGACTGGCGCCGAAGTGAGCTTTATCTGGCACTTTCACCTCCAAACCACGGAGAGTGATATCTTTCTCATCGGAAAGACCGAGGCCGATTATGTAGAACATGGTAAAATGACGCTGGCCCCTCGGACATCTCGGCCCAACGCTTTTTTCTTTAATGCCGACAGGTCGGTGTACTATTATCAAGGTAATGACTAGATGACTCTCCCACACAATCATCCTCTCATCCCCACAGACATCTTCTACTCCGTGCTTGGGCATCTCTCCGATAGACGCGATCTCTATACCGCAGCGCTTGCCAGCAGACACTTCAACAAAGCTGCAACTCCACTGCTTTATCGCACACTCGACACAGACACACGCGCTAGGCAATGGGACCATAAGTTGGTAAGCTCGCCAGTACCCTGAGACGACTAGGCGATCTTAATCACATCTATGTTAGACCCGAGATGTAATTCACCCAGCATTCACTCTCCTACGGAGACCCGAACTCGCTCGCCACGTCTGGCATATCCGCGAAACAGGTCGAGCCATTTTACTTTCTTGGCTCACGAGACGCACTGCTAGCACATGATCCTGATACCCGTCTTGTGGTTCCTCGGTATCGAGGGATCGTTGCTCACCAAATATTTTTTCTCCCCTAGGTGTCCTACATGCAAACTACCCATCAGTCACAATAGCTGTCCTTAAAGCTCTCCGGCTTTGCGACAACCTGTACTCTTTCACATGGATTGATGATACGCCTGATTCGCCCACCGCTTTCGTTTCCTTCCTCGACGTTCTTCGTGGCCTCCCCTTGCGCGCCATCACCCTCCGCACCTACAGCGACCTTGGCGAAGATGCATGGGCTTTGCTCAACTCCTTCACGGACTTACAAAAGGTGGCATTATGGTGCATGAATGGTCCACCACGCGTACTACAGGGGTGGGCTCCTCTACTCGGGAGCACACTCACGGAACTGGACTTGGGGGTACGTATTCGTTTCGGCATTGCTGCATATTTACGAAAATGCTCAACACACGCAATGTAGCGCTGCGCCGGTGTTCCTGCGACCATCCTGATTGCCGTACTCTCGCAGCTTCCACACCTGCGTGACCTGCGACTAAAGGGCGCGCCAAGTAGTGCCATCCCAGATATCCTACCCTCGTTACCTGCTCTCGTTGCGCTTGACACAGAGTATCTCCGTCCAGGATTGGTCCGCTCTCTAGGCCGCGATGCGCCGTTACCATTCTTGGAACAACTGACTGTACGCACATCCTCCGTCGATCTGCAAGGTCCACTGCAGCTTTGGGCATGGCTAAGCGCGCTTACGCCGCACCCGTCACTCGAGTCCTTTACGTTGTATGCGTTCTCGACGGCAGGCCAAATGAACATTCCTCGCGGATTTCTACTATCCCTCGCTCGCAGACACGCGGACACACTTCGCCGGATATTATTTAACATGGCACAGCTTACCCTAGAAGATGTCCAGTGCGTGTGTGAACTCTTTCCGCGGCTCGAGGAGCTCTCCTGTGCCGTCGCAAGCCGTGATGCCGTGCGTCCTCTCAACTTGGTAGTAACCACTTATAGACCCCCTTTTTTTACCGTTCCGTAGGAGTCGATTGGGCGTGCAGTCAAGATGGCACGTAATCTCCGTTCACTCAAGTTGCACGTATTCTGGATCCCTACTTCGGGTGGCTCGGAGAACGAACCCTCAAGCTCACATATGGACACGTACCCTAACTCTCCTGCTGCGCGCTTTGGATTGGCAGATGCTAAAGCAATAATGCGTCGACCGGATTCACGCTTACGTACATTATCGATAGGCTGGCACATGTTCGAGGGATCATGGGTCCAGAAACGAGATCCTGATGGGACGGAAGTATTAAATTTTGAGGTGGTAGAAGATAATCTATCGGAAGAGAGTCCTCGTAGAAAGGGCGGTCAAGGACACTCTTTGGATTTCCTTTGATGCAAAGCATATATCGACCATGTTTTTTTGATTAGTTGTACGCTAACCTGCCGCCACTTACCAATCGCCACCGACCCCTACGACTCTTTATTCGATTGGCGACTCCGGACTGCTCTCCCAGTTGCTATGATGGTACCATTATGTTGGTGATAATGAAATTGCGTCTAGGACGAAACCAAAAACATTGAGATCCACAGAGTCACATGCCACGCCCGCGTGCACGGCCCCCACGCGTTGGACCACCGCGTGCACCACCGCGACCTGAACGTGTGTGTCTCAGTGGCTAGGAGAAAACATAAGCAAAAACGAAGCAAAGAAGACTGACCTCGCTGTGGCGGTCCACCGCGACCTGCAAGATAGGAAGTGAAATGAGCGAGCAGAATCAAGTGGGCAGTACATGTTCCGCACCTCGGCCGGCGCCACCAGTATGCGCGCCGCCTCGTGCGCTTTTCCCTGCTTCTCGTGCGCGTGTCTGTTCCTCCTTGACCACGTCCAAGAGCATATCCGGAACACGCAGGTACTTTATCTGCATCCACGACGAAATCAGAGGTCGTGCTTAATTCCTTAACGGGAGCGGGGTGGACGCACGGTGCTGCCTCGGATGTAGCACTCCTTGACCTTCCAAAAGCGATCTCCGTCTGCGTTCGTCTGGTATACCTCGCGGAGCGTGATGTTCATAAAGTTATCGCAGTTGACGAGATGTCCGTTGAACGTCTCCCCATTTTTTAGCTCGACCAACTGTCAAAAGTCAACGGGCAGAACTTTGGCAGAGGCAAGTGGTAAGAAACGGACCATAGGCTTGTTCTGTGCAGCGTTGAGAAGGGATAACGGTAACTATGAGAAGCCGTAAGTCTCTTGGAGGACCCGAGGCTGGTGTGAATGTAATACCATCTTGATGAGGGAATCGGTTTGTTGCACAATCAGTGTTGGTTGACTAGGATCCTAACCCTAAGTCTGCCACAAGCGCCACTCTAGGCGAAGCGCTGCGGCTGCGGCATGGCCGAAACCAGTAATAACTCAGCGAAGGCTTTCAGGGCATAGCGGGTGCAGTGAGAAAGAACGTCACATAATATCAACAAGACACTGAAATATCACGAACCCACATACATCAGTGACATTACATGGCCGTGTACAAAATAGATAAGAAGACAGAGATATATTTAAGGAACCCCATTCACGGCCATGATCCGGTTGCAGAGTAGGGAGGATGCAGCTCTCCGAGGTAATTATTCTCCGCCTTTGGTGCTTCCTTAGCATTTCATCTGCCTTCTACGGGATGGCATATACAGACAATGCAGAGCTGGCCTGACAATGAGGCCATTTGCCCTTGTCGGATTGCGTCATAATATATCATTGACCGCGAAGAACCGTCAAGGGCTGATTGAGAAAGTCAGTGACACACGTTGCATAGGGTTTACAACGATCTACCTAATATGCGTTCCACATGAACTTGGGGAAAGACTGTTTATAAGATAGAGGTATCAATGAACCCCGACGAATTCGTCGTAAGCCTCTGAAATGCTCCGCGTCTATGTCGGGTCCAATGCGGATCCGGGATGGACGGACGGACACAATATGAATCGAGCCTGTCATGATGCGTGTGTTCCTCGATCAGTGGTTCGGCGTTCGATCCCATGATAAACAAGGAGGGTCATCGGAAGCCGAAGCTCATACAAGTTATAACGATACGACTTCCAAAGAAACAATGAACCAACCAGTCACCGCTGTTCAAATCAAAGGCTAGGATGAACAAGGGCGATATGGGAATATTGAAATCTCTTTTGGCCTCAGAGTCTGAGAGTAGCCCCGCCTGGCACAGTGGAAGGCTGCCAAAGAGTAATAAGGACAAGTGCAATTACTCGCTTATTCTCGTATTCGAGTTGTAGAGACCGTCGACGTTGAAAAGGAGGGCCGAGAGGTACGAGGATTCCCCGATCCAAGTGTTAGCCTCAAGTCGATCGCCAGTGAGGCCTAGTGAGGGGGAGGATCATGCACCGTGTACTGGGTAGAGTATCGATCCTGCTCCAGCGAGACAATAGGAACCTATTGGGAAGATATATGCAATAAAGACCGTCACCTCGAGTGCCACATTGACTGTGCCGTCACTGAGTTGGGCTGCCAGCATGGCAACTATGATACTACTGTACCGGTGGGGTTTCATGCATTTCATGAGTGATGACGTTGATGACACCGCATGTACCTCAACGTTGCATTTGAAAATCCACCACGAAAGCCTGAACTGTAGAAGATATCTCACCTACAATCAGAGGTCAATACGGAGCAGGAATGTGTGGTTTATACCAAGGCTCATACTGTAGTTACCAAATAGGGCAGCAGCCAGGTGTGATTGTAGTTGTGATCTCAATCACGTTACATCATCACATCATCGATTTGAATCCGCGCATGGCACCCAAGGAAAGAGCGGTTGTTTCTCTCCTTCCTTCGTTACTACACACTCAACCCGCTCAAACCATTCATCTCAATTCCCTTCCGAGATGTCCTTCTCTAGATCTGCATTTTTGTTCTTGTTAACAATATTGGTTGTTTGTCTACCTGGAAATGGCGTTCACGCATTCGGCGCAGGCAACATCCCTTCGTGCGTGGCACCGTGTACTACTAGCATCTTATGTAGCGCTCACAAGACCTGTGCGTTAGATACGCATATATGGAGGGTCGTGCTTTCCGCCACGGTGATATAGTGCGTTTCCACCTTAAATTCGAGTAATATTCCCCTTTATCGTGTTCCCAATACAGGAAGACACACTGTCTGACCTAGCAAAGAAGGCAGGTGGATTTGCTCTTGGTGCTCTCATTGGAAAAGGGGGGTCGAAATTCCGTGGGTTGGACATCAAACGCGTATACTTTGGGTGTGCATTATTCTGGCATCGTCTTCACATCGAGAGACTGACCCCTAATTGTATAGAAATTGGCTCCGAGATTACAGTCAGGTTTGTGTGGCCACGTCCTTGCGCCGTTTTATATTGACATATGTACCGCAAGGCTGTGGATATCGCTGGTTTACAGAAGCTCCCGCTTCAGGTAAGCACCAACGATCCTTGGAACTACTATCAGCTGATAATGTATTATTTTAGACGATCGTCAACTTGTGCATGGCTCTTGGGTTTTTGGTGCGTCGGTTGCAGTATAGCACATACCTCTATTCGTTTATTTCTTTACAGGCGCACGGTTACGCGACAAATGAATTCGAGGTGACCGTGGAAAGACTCGGGGTTTATCTCCCTGTATGAACTTTTTCAAATGTGCCTCCGAGAGATTTCTTAATCTTTGTTCTTTAGACGGAACACATAGATAACCCCAAGGGCTACGGTAACGGTCAAGATCCGCGCAAATTCGATCCAAGACTACGTGGACCAGTCGATGTGTGTGCTTGAGCATTTTACCAGGTTGCTTGACCCACCTCATTCTGTTTATCACAGCCTAGAGAACTAGAGGTGGACCCTCGCACAGGCATGAAAAACTACATTGCCAATGGTAGTGACCGCAGCCCTCAATTTCGTTCTGTACTGACCAGTAGCTATGCAGAAGTCGGACCATGGGATACTTCAAAAGCCCTCGTTCGCCGTACTCTTGAGCGTTGCATACATATAGGCCGGCAGTACCGCGCCGACGGAAGGAAGCAGGACGAATATGAATCTTATCGTCTTCTTGGACAGGCCGTTCGTACTAGTCTCTACACTTTTATGCGTCTGGCTCATGGAAATGTATTTTTGGTTCCAGATGCACACCCTCGAGGACTTCAGTGCACACTCGAACTTCTGCGAACTCGCGCTTGTCGCCTTGGGTCACTCCAACGTATTCGTACACGTCGGCGACTACGTGCGCATACAGGCTCCAAACGGTAGATGGGTCGCTCCTTTGGTCACTGGCACTTTTGGGTCCAGCGATTTTATGTTCAGCCTTCTTGGCGGTGAGTCCTTAACCCATGCCGAAAATATGTTCTGACGCAACAATCAGAGGCTACCGATCACATCGTACGTGATGTGCATTTGACTCTGGGGACGCATAACTGACAAATCGGCCAGAGCGAGGCCTCTGTTTCGGATCTCAACAAAGCTTTAAGTTCCGCACGCGATCGCTCAGTGTCTGCAGGGCGGTCGCCTGCAGATATACTTCGAGATCTGCTATTCAAATTACCTGGAGGCTCGGGCACCGAGATCACTCGCGATATGGAAGGGATAGAGCGTATTCGTGATGCTCCTACTCAAGGTGGCAAACCTCCGGAGCAAATGAGTCCCCAAGAATTACATGCCGTACTTTGGCAGGTGTTGAGCTTCAGGGATTCAGGTGTGCTCGCTGTGTCTGTCATCAGAGATAATATCTAATCGATCCTCTAACGTCAGTTTCAAAGAAGATCGAGAAAACGATCGGTAAGACAGGCGTCACTTAGTCTATATCAAGCCAATGGCCAATACCAAACTAACCATATTCGCGTTCCAGAAAGAATACCCGGACTTGAGTCGTTATGCGAGAAGATTTCCGAATCTATATCAGGTAAGCCTGGACAGCCTTAAGGATATTGCAACGTTGACTGTCATTCCAAGTTTTCGTTTTTACAACACTCGAGGTTAGTGTCAAGTATTTTTGGCGTAATTCTTCCTCATTCCACTCAGCCCTACCTGAAACCTATCTTGTCAACGGCGAGCAATCAATTGATAACAGCTTCAAGCGAAGTTATCAATACGCAAGACCAGTATGAGGTTGGTGGGTTTTCGAGCATACAGTAATATATTAACACATCCTCTGCCATAGGTCTTCAATGATCCACAATCGGTGAGTCATGCCTACACTTCGATGGAACACCGCATAACTCATACTGAGTAGTCGGACCCGACCCATTCATTCTTGAGCAAAGATCATTTTGTGCGTTCGTGATGTACGAGAATTTGAACTTGACTGACAATATGGCGTCTAGAATCTACTTCTCAATGAACCAGCGGGAAACGTAGCCAAAATAATTGTGGTATGTTTGCTCACCATGTCATGTAGCCATCTAGTTTATTTCATGCTCAGAGACACACGGTGACGGCGGTCGTCAAAGCGTGGGATGACAATTCTGTGAACCCGAGGTCGGTGACAGATGACATATTGCAATGCCTGTTCGTACATTACTTGGGTCCGCCGATCAAGGATGTCTTGCTCACTAATTTCAGATTTCATCCTGACTTTCAAAACCATGCGTCCCAGATTCAGCGCGAGATGCTGGCTTGTGTCAGAAACTGGTTACAGTCCCTCGGGCACAAACAAAGCACGGTTCTCGCGCGTTTATCTAAGCAAGCCGTGCGCAATCACCAAAACGTACGTCTGGGTGGCGAAGGTAGTGCACCTGTGGGTCAGAGTCACGGAAATGCAGGACCTCCTGGGCCAGTGAACCCCTCCAACCTCCTCCAAGGCGTTCCAGGAATGGCGCATGCCCAGGGGTTGTTTAATCAGTTCAGTGGCGGGGCTGGTACAGGACGTGAAGGACTCGGGGCGACTATGGCCGCGGGCACGGTGCCAGTACCTGAAACAGCCCCGCCTCCAGTCCAATCCTCGCCAAGACCTGGTGGGGGTCAAGCGGCTGGCTTCTTTGGTGGGGACAGTCCGACCCCCTTTGCATCACAGTCGTACCCGCCCCCACCATCATATCCTGGACCCCCTCTGAGTTCCCCGCCATCCCCGCGTCCGGGGCTCACCACGGGTCCATATCAAGGGCAAGGTCACGGATATCCTTCTCCAAGTCAGCCTGGCTTCCCAGGTCGGCCGGATCAGCCGCCATCTCCGCGTCCAGGGCTCACCACAGGTCCATATCAAGGGCACGGGCAGCACGGATATCCTTCTCCAAGTCAGCCTGGATTTCCTGGTCGGCCGGATCAGCCGCCTTACTCGCAAACCTCAGGCTTTCCCGATCCTGGATCGCAGCCTCCATACGTAGGTGGTCCCCCACCTGTCCCTCGGCCGGAACCGTATCCTCCAGGATCACCCTTCACCGGGCAGTCGTTGTACCCAGGTCAACAGGGACCTGGATATCCGGGCATGCCTGAATCAGGTGGCAGGTACAGTCCTTCGTATGATCAACCCCCAATCCGCCGCCAAGCTTTCCCGGAACCGCGCCCAGCTTCCCGCAGAGCAGTTCTGGGTTCCCAGATGCACAGCCTGGGTCCGGCTATGGATCAGCGAGCTACAGCAGATATGGACAAGGCCCATACTAATCGGAATATTGAATGTGGGAGCGCCCCTCTATGATGACTATATAGGACTGGTTGCATTGGCAGTGTTACTATCATGTAGTGTACGGTTAGAAGATCAGCGAGCAATCAAGATAAACTTGGCTTCAATTCAACTGAGAGTGAATAATACACAGAAACAGATGTACAGAGAAATGAGTACAGAAGTCGAATACACGGAAAGAATCATGGAATTATTCGCTCTGAATGATGCGCATAAGACCTGGGATATTCGTGACAAGGCTCAGCGCAATCGGCTTCCGAGGATCCGCCTTCACGTTTTTGCACTGTGCGGGACATGCCGAGTAGGAAACCTATATGACCAAAGCTTCTAGTTGACTTCTGTGATACGGAGGAGATAGCTGCGCCACGCACCTGAACGTTATAATCGCCACTCTTGGTCTGCCGAGCGGTATACTGCCACCTATGCGATCAGTTGGCCTCGTGCGCATCGATCCACGGAGGAGCA
The DNA here is from genome assembly GCA_015025155.1 of Lactarius quietus. Lineage (NCBI taxonomy): Eukaryota > Fungi > Basidiomycota > Agaricomycetes > Russulales > Russulaceae > Lactarius > Lactarius quietus. Next base: position 26,519 of record WITN01000059.1, read on the forward strand.
ACATGACAGACGTACTCCTCATCGACAAGGGCCGTGACGTGTCGATTTGCCTGCTGAGCACGTTCGAACAGTTCATTGCGCGCAAAGCGCAGCAGAACCTCCGCATTGACTGCATCTACGCACACGAGAGACCTGCTGTAGGTGAGCCCCTGGGCGGCCTTTTGTAACTGCGATCGGCGGAGGGCCGTGTGTGTGTGCGGACCGCCGGAAGTGCACGAGAGGCTGAAGAGGTCTGATCGGGGAGAGCGCAGTCGCACGAGGAACGGCATCGCGCGGAATATGCTGCGCGGGGAGAGTTGGGCCTATTTCGGTGGGAAAAGTCAGCTCAATTCCAGTCCAGATTTGGACGGGACAGGAGGACGGTACTGTACCGTGCGGCTCGGAGGTGATGGTGGAGAATGGCTTGTGGTCACCGAGAGAGACGAGGCGGCAGGAGTGGGGGGCAGAGTGTGGACAGTCTGGACTGGAGAGGACTGGGTGGGAGCGGCGGTTGTGAGGGGATCATGCGCTCCGAGGGGAGCGCTAGTTCCGAGGGGGGTATCTTCGAGCTTCACTTTGGAGGAAGATGCCGAATACTCTCCCTCTGCGGATGGAGAATGTGCCTGTGGTGACTGCGCTGGACGTCTCGGTCCGCGGCGGTCGCTGCGCTGCTGCGAGGGCCGACGGGTTAATTGAGGCACGCTGAGATACTGAGTGGAGGTAGACATGACACGGGTGACTGAGATGCACGGTCGTCGATGTGGGCTTTATACGCGGAGACTCACGTTTACTGAGGGGTGTGTAGAAGGCATGGCGCATGTGTTGGGGGGGCTGTCGATTCCGCGGGGAGTTAAAGGTTGGTGAATGACCCATACTCGGGGCGTTTCCGATCGCACAGCATTTGATAAATTCCCATAGAGCCACAGCCTTATTCTCACACCGTCCAATAAGGAGTATGTGGTGATGAAACTAGGAGGGAACGTAACAACAATAATGGTCTCGTGATGGTGTCATTTAGACACGTTGCCATGTTGAGGCACATCGTAGTGCACCCATACATTCCAAGTCATGGTTCAATCCCTGACCACTCTTCAAATTCAACCGGCTCTGTCACCTTTTTTGCCTTAAGGGGAGGTGCGTTGGCGCCGGCGTCTGCTTTCTCCACGCCTATCATCCCCTCCTGGTCTGCACGTGGTCAGGAACACACTGCGGCGCAGAAGACAAAAGGGCTCACATTCTCCCGCCAGTATGGCAGGCGCAACGGGCCGACTACCATATGTGATGTATCGCGTAGATACGCCTCTCGCGATAAGTGGTTGATTTAGCAACTCTTTGAGCTCAGACTTGAGCTGAACTAATTTCGAGTCGCGAGTCTTATTTGAACGGTCTGCGCCGGTGCTGATTTAATTCGATCAATAAAAGGGAAACTCGAGGGAATAAAGACGTGGTGCGCACTCGGACAAGTAATCGGAATCCAGTTCTATATCCAGCGCGTCTGCTGTCGCGCGCATCCATTTCTTATCGTGGGTCGCCTTATTTGCGCGGTGCTGCATACCGTCGATTTCTTTGGCGACCCGTAGGCGTCGTTTAAGCTTGTCTAAAAGGTGATGCTCGACGTTCATCTCCCCAACGTCCGTGACCTCTATATGCCCGTCAGTCCAGACTATGGCGTTGTGAGACTGTACGCACGACGGCCGAGACTTCCAAACAACGCACGCGCGACTCGTCGCTCGTCAGGTGCGCATATTAATAGACTAAAGCCAGCCCGCTGCGCTCGCGCTGTACGCCCGTTACGGTGGATGTAGGCGTCCACAGTCCGAGGAATCTGGTAATGGACGACATGGGCTACGGATGGGATGTCGAGTCCACGAGCAGCAATATCCGTAGCGAGAAGGATAGAGTGCGCATGTGATTTGAAGCTACAGCAGTGACTTAATTGAATCCAAAGCAACGTCTGAGCTAGCACGCACCGGTCGAGATTCTTGAGGCGCTGACGCTGCTCGAGTTGCGAGTGAAGTGGGAAAGTCGGCAAGCCGAGTAGTTCAAGAAGGGGTGTAAGTCTGCGAATACCGTCTATTGATGAAAGAAACACGAGCGTGCGCCCAGGGTATCGCAGAAGGAAATAGTAAAGATGGACATCCTACGCAGGGTGACTCGATGGTATGATACACCCTACTAATTACACGGACCTTGTCAGCGGCAAGGCACTCGATCCTGCTTTCTTTCAATGTCGAGACTGCGCCGCCCTCAGGGCTAATGTCGATGATTTCGGGTTCAGAATCTCGAAAGTCGAGTCGCAAGAGCAGGTCATCAAGAGTAGAGGCTGGTCCGTTACTCTTTCCGGCTCCTTTCGGCTGCCAACGCTTTTTCAAGTTCCGCTGGAGCTCTTTACTAAGCGTGGCAGAGAACACGAAGGTCTGCATGGTAGGTTTCGGGTTCGCATCACTCGATGGAGCCGGTTGGTGCTCAGAACGGAACTCCGGATCTGTAACGACTTCGCTTGAGGTTTTCACGAGTTAGAAGGTAACGCGCGACGAGATAAGGGAGTATACCTGGATTGCCTTCGTGTCAACCGTAAGATGCTGTCCAACTGAGCAAAGTGACCCGCTTCGATCATCCTATCTGCTTCGTCTAACACCAGGTACCGGAGATTCTTCACATCTTCCGCGAGTTCGTCATCCTAGTCACGCTTATTGAGCCTGCAACCCAAGAACCCGGTGGTGGCTTGCCTCCTCGAGAATATCCCATAATCGCCCAGGAGTGGCGACAAGGACATCAACGCCACGCTCCAGTACCCGCCTCTGTTTTTGCGTTGACATACCGCCAACAATTGCGGCGACGCTCACTAGCGGTGGTGAGCGCGGCATAGATGGTCCCCCCGCGTTCTCCCTGTCAGAAGTCGTCTTGCGCTTGCGCTTCTGCGGTTCCCCATCGGCAGTTGTAGTTACATCGTGGTGATTCAAACACGCGTTTAGATGCGAGGAAACTTGAAGGGCGAGTTCGCGTGTAGGTGCAAGAATCAAGGCGCGTAATGGACGACGTGATTTTGCTGGAGGTAGTGAGCTCGTGGCGCCTGTCAGGAGTTCGTGGAGAATGGGTAAGCCATAAGCGAGAGTTTTCCCGGAGCCCTGAACATCGAAGTGAGTGTGGTAAAGCGGCCTAAAACCAAGGAACGGACGGTCTCAGCAATGCCAATGACATCGCGCCCGCCGAGTGCCTTTGGTATGGTCAGAGACTGAATTGGAGTCGGGTTGACAAATTTCTGTGAGTAAAGGGTCGAATACAGCTGTGGGTGGAGTGCGAAGGGGTGCCATTCCGGTAGTAAACTCTTGGCTAGGACAAATCACACAATGAGCTCGAATGTCTGAAAGACGTATAAACCTGTGGTAGAACATACAATCAAATGCCGTGACAATCCTGCGCTCAGTGAAGACTGTCTGGGTGACCGCTTCAGATGCGATGGTGGTCTGTGCAGGCGTCTGCTCCTCAACCGCTGTCGTTGTGTCCTTCGAGTCACCCACCTGAGGCGCATCAGGAACATGCACATTCCAAAAGCCAGTTCCCAGAGAGAAAACGCACTATGAACGCAGCTACGCGCCCATTCGCAGTTTGTTGATACTGGACCTGTACACCAGCCACTTCCTCTAATTCGAGGAGTCCCTCGTCGAAGTCCAGGCCCGCCACATGCGTACGCACCACAGGCTGCCACAATAAATCACCGAGAGCGACGTGTCGTGTTTTTCGTTTCTTTGACATTTGACTGCAAGAGTGCTGCAAGTGAATAATAATCTGTGCGCAATCCCGGGCCGTGTATTGCAGGGCCCTTTGGGATCACAGTGCTTGGCCTACGCCTACATTGACTGGCGATGTCTCCTTACGGCGCACACATCCCACAACCACCTCACAGTGCGGGGGCGACTATATCAGGTATATATATCCTTCTCTCTCTCCGTTCGGGTGCTTGCTCATCCGGTAGGCTTTCGCGCCCACATCGAGCCCCGTCAGGTTCCTTCGCCCGTGGACAGCATCGAAGCAGATCGTGCAAAATGGGCAAATCAGACCTATATGACGCTTCCCGGAAGCCATGTTCCTCAGTCCACCACAGATTTCGTTGCAATTGACCAAGGCGCGTTTCCACTTCTTCGGTCCTCTCCCATTTCTCTCTGAAACCCAACTTGCACAGGCAACTCATCACCAAAGTTCATCCGGGTCTCCACTTGGAACATGCCAAACACTCCCCGCCTTACAGAAGATCTTAACATTCCTATTGTTGCCGTCATTCAGCCATTCGCTGATCTGGATGACCGGGAAGAACCTGTCCCACTCGTCGAGTGCGGCGAGTCTGGGCCTGCTCGCTGTGAGAAATGCGGAGGATACGTGAACCCGTGGTGTACCTGGATTGCGGGTGGAACCAAATGGAAATGCAATTTATGTGCACACGAGACACTCGGTGAGTCACTCACGGACTTGCCGTCGATGCTAGACTTATCACGTTAGGATGCTGTAAGTCGCATCGGACTACTTTTCCGCTTTGGACGCCAACTTCAATCGTCTCGACTACTCGGAGCGCCCAGAGCTGCAAAAGGGCACCGTTGACTTCGTTGTTTCCCAATCATCCGATTATTGGGCTTCCAACCCCCCTCTTAACCTTACTTTGACGTCATTTAGTGATCCTACTCAGAGCGATGTGGCACGAATACCTCAAACAATTCGATACATATTCGCGTTGGATGTCTCCCACACATCCATTATTTCCGGCTTTCTCACCTCAGCATGTGTCGCCCTAAGGACTCTTCTCTATGGCCGTTTCTCAGAGGATGACTCTGAATTGGTCCAAGAAAGCCTACCACCAGGATGTAGCATTGCGCTAGTTACCTTTGACGATACTGTCCAACTTTATGACCTTTCTGTATGCACCGTGTTTCAGCTTTGGCTACCAAAGTATTGACATTTCGCTACAGCCTAATCAGACCACACCACGTCAACTGGTCATTCCGGATGTTGATGAGCCCTTCCTTCCACTACCTCCCTCCGCCTTGTTTGTAGATCCTCATCAGTCTCGGTGCGCCCACTCTTTCTAGTGCTGTGAAATTAAGCTCAGTACTATCTCGCCCTAGGGCAGTGATTGAAAGTTTGTTCGACATCCTCCAGCAGCGCCAAACAACCCTACCATCCGGTTCTGCTTCCCCGTCTTGTTTAGGTTCTGCTCTCCGCACCTGCCTCGCGGCTTTGGTATGTATCTAGTCACCAACCTGTTCTAACTGACCTGAAGTGCGTCTGTGTCACCAAGGTGTATACCGGCGGCCATGTAGTGAACTTTGTTTCTACTCTTCCGACACTGGGCCCAGGCGGTTTGACTTCTCTAGAACATTCCAATCGCGATGAAGCAACGGACGATAAGAAGCCCTATCTGCCTCGTGATATTGAATGGAACAATTTGGGCGAAGCATGTGCGGACGCAGGCGTAGGCGTCACCATGTTTATGGCTCCGGTGAAGTTTTTAGACGTCGCATCCATAGGTGTGCATCTGAACTTTTTGGGAAACGTGTTTCTGAATCTAATCTCGCGGGCTCAGGTGTAGTATCGTCACTGTCTGGTGGCGATATTTTCTATCATTGGGACTTCCAACCTTTACGTGACGGCCCGATTATGGAATCACAATTACGCCGAACTGTCACGCGCAAAACAGGTTACAACTGTACCCTCCGAGTTCGTGCTTCGAGCGGTTGGGTTTTTGTTACCTTCTTGGTGTCCTCACTGATTTGAAACGTCCTTGCAGGCCTTCGTCCTGATAGATTAACGGGTAAATTCCACCTTCCCAATCCGACCACCCCAACCTTTGGCACGCTCGATGCAGATCAAGCTATTTCCGTGTCCTTTACCCATTCAGCAACATTATCACTGCATGAGTATGCATCTATCCAGTGTGCGGTATTGCACACCACTACCGATGGCCAACGTCGAGTTCGTGTGATCAATCTAGCCGTGCAAGTTACCGAGCTCGCTGGGGATGTATTCCGGTTTGCAGATATGGACGTCGTGGTAGCACACTTGATGCGTCAAAGCAAGTCTATTTTCGCCGCGACAATCGATGCCTAGACTTAGCTGACTTTTATTAGCTATCACGCGCATACCGACCTTAAAACTATCCTTGATTCGGGAAGAGTTGACCGAGCAGTGCTCCTCAATCTTGTATTCGTATCGTCGGAATTGTGCGTCTGGAACCGTACCGACCCAGGTGTGCCCCGGTTATTTGTTGCCGTGGCTCTGGGGTAACCTCGTCGCGTAGTTGGTCATTCCAGAAGCCTTCCGCAGTCTTCCCGTCTACACGTTGTCCATTCTCAAGAGCAAACCATTGAAAGGTTGTCTTAGAATCTTGCTGTGATTCTGGTCGTATTCTGATTTGTCACCTTTGAAACAGCGAAGTACATAGATCCCGATGTCCGCAACTACTTCAGGCATAGATTGCTCGGCATGAGCGTGCGCGGCACTATGTGCCACCTATACCCGCGTCTGCTAGCCGTTCACGACCTGGACGACACCATCGCGCTTCCCCAGTCGGAGACGGGTGTCATCGAGACGCCATCGCTGATGCGTGGCAGCCATCTGTTCATGCAGGGGAACGGTATCTATCTAATGGGTAGGTGCTATTTACGCTCCCTGCACTCTCGTTTACAGATTTTTGTGGTTCCGCAGATAACGAGGAGCTGCAGGTGCTATGGGTGGGTCAGAGCGCATCTCCGCAGCTCCTTCTCGACTTGTTTGGAGTCGATGACATATTCAAAGTGGATATTCGGATCGTGAGTCCCCTCCTGCTTTTCTACCCCAAAAGTCGTCGTCTCACTCACCACCTACTGCCCGACCAGACGGAGCTTCCAGTCTTGGACACTCGTCTCTCCAAACAGGTTCACAATATTCTCGCGCAGAGATGCAAGGAAAAAGGCGGCCGTGTGACGAAGCTTCTGATTGCGCGACAGAACTTTGACGCAGCCGAGATCGAGTTCGCAGATATGCTCATGGAGGATCACAATAATGCGGCGTTGGCCTATCCAGATTGTACGTTATCAGCGCCCCTGCCCCACGCTTTCCTCTTCTCTCGGTATTATGGCTACGGTTTCTGCCTTTCGAGATATTTCGAGACTGATACTAATACGCATTCCCACAATGCAGATTTGTCTCAGGTTCACAAGCAAATAATCGCTGCCGTGAGTCTCATCCAAGGCTGTCCTGGCCCACGCTTACCAAATAGCTGCTCGTTCAGATGCAGAGCGGTGCCACACTGTCCCATGGAGCCACAGTACGGGCGCCATGGTAAGGGCTTCTATACAAGCGACAGAACTTTGGAGCTTCGTCGGCTGGTATTTGGCAGAGCAGATCACGTCTTCCTTAATACTGCATGCACTCTGAGATGTTCAGAAGTATTTAGCAACAATCGCCATTGGTTTGAAATATTAAAGGAGTGAACGAATTTTTGCACGGGAATGGATCAAAATACATCAGATAACACTAGGTAAATTCGTGAATGAAAACAACAGTATTCAATTATCAAGGAGTGTGTAGACGGTATCGTGGGATAAGAAGTTGGATATAGCATGAGAAGTGGTGAGAGTGGTTGAAGAATCAGAATCAATTAGGTTGAGGTCGGTTGTGTACTTCCATAGCCGAAGTGGCGGTAGACGTCTTAACTGACCGCCGAGAGCCGAAACGAAGCTTGCCGGAGAAAAAGCCGCCATCATGTGAAGTTGTGCTGCCTGAGCGAGAGCGGAAAGACCAGGCCGGCGATGACGGTCGGGGAGGATCAGGCTGTGCGTCTAGATGTCCGTCTCGCATGCGTGACTGTCCAGAGGGGGGATCGTCTCTGTGCGGATGGTGATGGTGGTGATGGGGGTGGTGTTGGAGGTTTCCGCCGACTGTGTGTAATCCGTCGCAGCAAGCCCGCACATTTTCTAAACCTTCGAATCCGTTATCCGAAAGGGTCTCCTCGTGGAGCTCAAATCCTAGGTCCTCCTCCTCTCCAACACCCCCCTGCTCAGAAGACCTCGTCGGACTGTACGGCCCTTCTGGACCTGGATATCGTAGATATTCGGCAGCTGGGGTACCTGAACGCTTGCCAATGGAGCCGCCAATTGAGAGTTGTGAGGTACTTCGCTGGCCCTGGCCACGGGAGGTGCCCCAAGTGTCGCCACTGGCATGGAGACTCCGACCGCTTCTCAAGCTTCGGGGACTGGCTAGCAGCTGGGGGTTGTGGTGTTCGTGTCGACTGTCCTCCGCAGGAAGTTCAGCATGTCCAGCCACGGGGCTGAATGTTGAGAGACCTGGCCCTTGAAATGTACCGTTCGGTCCATTCACCCCCGATGAAAGTGGCATGCCGCCGGGCCTCGTGAGCAAGTATTGGAGGGCCTGTAAAAGCAACTTTGGTTAGAGAGACATCGAACACAGAAGATAAGAGCTGTTACATTGAGCCAGATGTCGTGCCTCTCCTTGGTTGGCGCGGTGAACTTCATCTCCCTAAATGGTGTCGAAACAACAACACTGTACTGGTGGAGGCCAGGAGGGAGGGGATTAGGATCGAGCACGGAGCGGACGCCTTCTATGTATGCTACACGAGCAAGAACGTCAGTGTTTAGATAGCAACGTTCAGCGATGAAAGGCACTCACCACTCTTAGCACTTGATTCGGAGACGTTCGATGAACCCGGATCCGCATCGCTCCAGTATAAGGTTCTAGTATATGGGTGAACCCAGAAAAAGCGTTTGTGCCGCCTCTCTCCATGACCCTTGCCAATTGTTCGACGTGTGTACTTGTACAAGAACTCGCCAATCATCGTCTGCGTGATCGCGTGAAGGATGGCAGGGTCTGTCCCACGTGCAGACGGGTTGACTGAGCCATTTTGCGCGAGTACTCCAGCGGTAGGCGGTGCATTTGTAGTCCTGGACTGAGAGCGTGCAGGATAATAATGGTTGTCCGACGACATGGATGAACGTCCCGACCCAAGGCTGCGATCAGACTGCAGAGAAGTCGTAGACATTCCACGTACACGGTCACGCTCGCGGTTAGAGAAGACGGAAATCACGCCTGGTGGCCCCACGTGCGACGCTACGTTGGCCGCCGAACGGAAACTATGAGTGGACGGCCGTGAGACGAGGCCTTGGGCAGCTGGTGGAAGGCTGGAACCATGCTGGCGAGGCAAACCTCCTCTGAGTGAGCCAAACGTCGGAGTTGTGGCACGCTGGATCAACTCAGGTGGAGGAGGGGATATTGGGCGTCCCGGAGCGACATCATGTGAGGAAGTTGATGACGTAGGAATTCTTCTCTCAGGTATGAATGGAGGCGGCGGCATACTGTTCGGAGGAGGCGGTGCTCGAGGAGGCGGAGGAAGCATCATCATCGGTGGGCGGCTCTTGTCGACAGGCGTCGGAGCGGCGATAGGCATACGGGAGCGGGGTGTGTTATCATCCGCGCCGGACAACGCCGATTCGATAGATGGCCTCCTATCATGGGACAATGAACGGGGGGTAGGGATTATTGTGGCAACGGAGTCTCTGACAGCAGAAGTGACAGCAGAAGGAGATGGTGGAACTGAGTGAGTAGGTGTACTTGTCGTCGCAGGACCAGGAGAGTGAGGCGCGATATATTGAAACTGATGAGCTCCTGCGCTGGTAGTCTTGAACGGACCAAGTAATGAAAGTCCACGAGGGTGCACGGGTGAGGCGGGCGGTGTAGATACCCATTTGTCCGTTTGAACGGCAATCTCTTTGAGTTCTACCTTTGGCGGTTCGGAAACCGGACTGGGAACAGGCTCGAGGATGGGCTCAGGGTCAGACGGGATGACAGGTATAGGCGTAAGCTCTTCGGGGGGTACGGCCTGCACGGCTTGGGACTCGTAGGTGACTCGGACAGCGTCTACGTGAAGAGGTTCCAGTGGTGGTGGGGTCACTGACCCACCACTCCCAGCGTCTCGTCGATAGGAAAGCATCGATGCCTTGATGCTCTCAGCATCGTCAGTCTCTTCGCCAGCCTCATCATCACTGAATGTTTGCATAGATTCGTAATCTTCCATGGAAGCTGTCGGAGTGGTGAGGACGATGCTTTGACGAGCGTCCTGGTAGTCTGTTTCAGTATCCGTGTCTGCACCAGTCTCCGTTCTGGTGTCGTCGAGTACCCCATCTCCAAGCTCGAGTTCAGAAGCGAGGATTCCGCCATAAATCGTCGAGTCACCACTGGAATCATGCGGCAACGCAAGCAGGGTGATGGTGTCGTCATGCACCGAGGCACTGTCGGCATCCCCAGCTGTATCGAATGCATGCGCCGAAAATGATAGGGCCGGCACTGTCTGCACCTCGATATCGACTTTCTCCTGAACAGGGAGCAGCACAGTCTGGACAGTAGCTTCCGTCGTTTGTATGGAAAAAGTTTGAACCTCAGCTTGCAATGTGGCGGGGAGAGGGGTAGGCAGAGCGATCGGGATCGTCTGGTGCTCAACTACTGGATCCGTCTCGATGGAAGATTCCGCATATAACCTAGGGACTTCAATAAATTCGTGCTGTATCCCCGTGTCCGTGCGCTCAACGACAACCTTCGGCTCGGGTCGCAGGATAAGTTCTGGGTCTGTTTGCGTTGGTGTGTCTACCATTGACTTCGGTTCAGGAACTTCTGGGTCAACCTGAACGCTGAAATCAGCTTTCTCGGGAGCCGCCGGCGTGATCTGGATAGGCAGTGGAAGCTCTGGAGTCACCTCCTCCAACTCGGTTTGGCAACCGAATTCCGCGGTGTCGACAGCGGCCTCTGTCTCAGCCACAGAATCCATGCCAGTTCCAAAGAGCTCAGCTGCGAGAGCCTCGGGTTGTCCAACGAGAGAAGCTGGTCGGGCTTCTTGGAATGCAGCGCCACCTCGTGATCGTCGAGGAAGAGTTCGCGAAACAACAGCCTGCCGTAATGGGCTACGATTATATGGAAGTGAGCCCGAAGAAGAGGAACGTCTGAGCACATTAGCAAAGGCAGGGTCTAGTCCATCGAGACTGCCGCGGTTGGACGGGGGTTCAGCAACAGGCTCTGGGTCCTGGTAGTCAGGTTCCGGTTCATCGTCAGCCTCTGCACCTCCACCGAAGAATACAGGAAGAGCGGGAGGTGGCGGTGGAGTACTAGTGAGCGCGCCGAAATCCTCGTCGTCTTCGAAATCAGATGGAGGGCTGCGCGCCACGCGCTCCAGACGCTCGATGAGCGTGAAACCCCCGCGCCCCCGGCCTCGGCCACGACCGCCACGACCACCCCGGCCTACCCGGATTGAACCTAAGCGCCGAGGGTGCTTGCCTGTGCCAGGCGTTCCGTCTTCCGTGTCATCGTCGGTCACGTATTCTTCGGTGTTAAGGTCTGTGCTAGCAGCGGGAGATGCGTCAAGGCGTTTCCTGTACTCGATCTTCAGCTCCTTTTCGCGCTGAAGGGTACTCTTGAGAGTATTGATCTGACGTTGTGCGTGTGCCAGACGTTGCTGAAGAGCCTCAACCTCATTGCTGGGATGATTGGGAGCTTGGAAAGGACGCGATGGCGAAACGTCCGGTGAGGAATCATACTCTCCGTCGGCCGAGAATACGGCGGATGTGTCTCCACGCCTGCGGCTGGTTGAAGGGGCGGTACTAAAGACGTCGCTTATCTCACGATCGTGCGGGGTGAGTAAGTCAGACCGATCACGACCTTCAGGTGTCATAGGAGAACCCATGCGTGGTAGTCGGCGATTCAGACGCGCCATTTCAACTTTCATGGTATCGACGCTTTGCTGCAAGTCGGATTTATCACGTTGAAGGCTAGCTGTCTGCCTTCGGGCTTGGGCTATGGCAGTTTCGTGGTTGGCCTTGAGTTCCTCTAGACCATTCTTCAGCCGTTCAGCCTCGTTCTTGTGTTGATCGGTAGCCTCGCGTGCTTTATTGAGTTGCCGAGTAAGACGTTTGTGCTCGCTCTCCAGGCCCTGGACTGTTGACTGGGAATCCGTAAATTGGATCCGAAGTTCCTGCAACGTAACTTCGAGATTCCAGTTCTCCTCCTTGTACTTGTCTGGTGAGTAGAGGGTGAGAACACGTCGTCTCCATGTTAGAAGCACCAACCTGTACTCTGCTCTTGTGATTTGAGGGCACCGCGAAGACTGTCAACGCTCCTGTCAAGATCATCCTTCTCCTCCTTCATGTCTTGAATGGCTTTGTCGCGCTCTGCCAGGAGGCTTTGAAGGCGCCTGACCTCTGTAAGAAGACCACTGCCAATCTCAAAGGCGAACTCTAAATTCCGTAAGGATATCCTTGAGGCCGTGTGGGTGGTACGGAAATGAAATCACGTACCAACATCATCAGCACGATGAGCGGCATTCTTGGCTCTGCGAGTTTGAGCAGCGGAGGAACCAGATGCTGGCTTGGGACGTTCGGGCTCATCTCGCAAATGTTCGTGCGCTCCTAAAGGCTGGGATGGAAGAGAACCGTTGACATTCTGGATCGCGTGAGAAACGAGTTAGTCGCTGGAAGGGAAGCGGGAGCGGATTACGAGAACGACCCATTGAAGGCAATTGGGACCAACAAGAGGAGTGAAATGGAAATGAGATCAAAATACTGACCGAGTGTGTGAATGTGGTTGCGAGTTGTACGTTCCCAACATCCCAAGCCCTGACCGTGTCCGTGAGCTCGCGATACCGCTCCCGCATATCGGCGGTGATTTCGTCGGGTTTATCAGCATCCGTCTCCTGGACGAGTCTGACGCGTTCCTCGAGCTCTACCCGCTGTGCGAGGAGGCGTTCTCCAAGGGCGGCGGCCTGCTGTAGTTGTTTCTCCTTTCCATCGAGGAGATTTTGGAGGTGCTGACGCATGTGGTCGGAGGAAGAATGAAAGGGAGAATCAAGGGAATTAGAATGTGGAAGACCGTCAGAGAAAGTGGCCATTGTCGAGGGACAGGATCCCTGTGTGGCCTATGGAAAGATTGTGGAAGTCGGATTGCAAGCGAGGGGAATTCCCAACAAGCGAGTCAGGCAAAGAGCACGCGACTTCTCGCGTGCATGTATGCACTTTCCCACGGTTGGTGTGATCCTTTCCCGTTATGCATTCCAATCGGATGCTAGGTCCTCTCACTCTATGAATACACCCATAAAAAAAATATCCAATATGTCAAGAAAGAAGAAAACCCCTGTCTATTCCGGATCCTCGCAGTTCCAAAATCAGTCCCAAATTCTAATACTGGTTCTTAGTCACGAAAACGACCCATGATGCCGGGAACTCGTCCACCGCCTCGTTCGGCGCGGGTCATGCGACGAGCTCGAGCTCGCGATGAACGTTTCTCCGTTCATGACGGCAGATGTGTTCATCGTAGCTTGGTGCTTCAACCCATCTTCAGACTTTTACTACGGCGCCACAATGACACTGAGAAGCTCACCTCAAACACGTTAGCGTAACTTGGTCCGGGTGTCTCCGGTCGAGAAGGGTCTCTCTGTGCTCCGCTGTACCTCCGAAGGCCTTGTTCTGGGATCGCAGCGTATCCATACGCACAGTTGTGCGCTCCACCTCTCCCAGGTGGGCTCTGTGTGCCTTGGCTATATGCGTTATATCGTAGATTTGGTGTCTGCACAGTACGCGACCCTAGCGTTGGAAGACAATTCTTCAACCATCCTCCTTCATTCTCTTGGGTTAACCCGACCAGCGACTCACCTATTCCCAAACGTCCAGACACCCCGTCCGTTCCTGGGTCCCTGCACTCCATGACGTTGGTTGGCAAAGAGAAAGGCGGTGAAAGCTCGGTGGGAAGCTGGTAGCCCCAGCCCGAGCCGTCCGTTGCACCTGGGGTCTCCATGATTCTCCTATTTCCGACCTCCGACGAAGGACGCGGTGGCCCCATCCAATCATCGCTCGGCGACGTGGTCCGTGTGTCAGGAAGCGTGCTCGCTGGACGGACCGGGGGCGATGATGGTGGGGATGAGTCACCAAGGCGTAGCTGAAATTCGAACAAGCGCCCTTCCTCCTCTAGGGGGCCTGCCTCCTCCATCGTCGGAGCGCTCCCTTGAACAGCAAAGGGATTCAAGCGAAAGACGCTCATCATTTTTCGCATTGCCTTGGTCGCTTGTGTCGCGCGCAATGGGACCTGCGTCTCTCTTGGCCCTTCGTTACTTGGACCGGGCGTCGACGGGGACGATTCAAAAACGAAGGCAGCGGTAACGGACAAATCCTCTTGCTCCTCCTTCACGACAGCTGCGCTTTTGTGTGTTAATAATGGGGCGTGTTCTACGTCAAGACCACCCCCCATGCTGTACAATAGGTCGTTGCCTGTGGGGGGGAATCTGAACATGGGATCTAGACTTCGCAATCCTGGAGAGTGCGACGATAAAGGCCCAAGCTCTGTTACGGAAAGGCGCGACGACAACGAAGGATCGCATCGCGAAGACTCAGTAAGACCGTGCTGTAGCGGATGCGCCACAGATGCTGCCTGAGAGGATGTGGGTTCGCTGGGTTGAACAGCGGAGTGAAGGGTGGAATAAGAGGAATCAATTGTCCATGACGTCTGCGGCGTATCCCAAGACTCGAGGCCCGAACTAGGCTTGTTCCAGGAGTAGGGATTCGACATTGGCAGAGGCTGCTTCGAACCACCGCTCAATATGTAGGGGTTCTTGCTCTGAATGGGCAGTGGTCTATCAAGAAAGGGCGGATAATGGGCGAGGGCCATGCTCCAGTGAGGCTTTTTTAGAGCGGGATAAAATTTTATTTAACCTGTTGTCGAAGGTGTGCTAATCTGGAAGGAAGAAGGGTGACGACGGAAGGATGTTCTGAAGGACGGAAGAACAAAAGGGGAATGGGGACGAGGAGGGTGAGGTTGGGAGAGGGAGGGGAGAGTATTAAAATAAGAGGTTGACAAGACTGCGGCCTGAGAAAGCGCCATGGTGAACAGAGTCCTCGTGGATTTGAGAATCCAGGACTGGGGAGACGGACAGTCGTGTGTTGTTGATCTAGCTCAGATCTGTGATCTCATATTCCAACGCGGTGACTTGGTGCCGCGCTTATAACACGCCTCTTAACAGCACATGAACTTCTCGAAGAGATCCACATACGCGTCTCTCCTTGGGTCGCCTTTTTCACCTACCTTTTATTCATTTTGGGTAACCGGGCAATGGCGAATCCATCCCCATGGCAAGATCTTTCCGGCGGCACGGTATCTTTTTTTCTCTCTTTCACTCATTTTGAACCTTTAAGTGATCCAACCTTGCCGCTGTTCTGGTTCAATTTACCCACTCCGCGGCGCCATTCATCGCGACACCAATGCGCGGGTACTGTAATCTCAGACCGATCACACCGTATCTGGTGAAAATCTGGCTTGAATTCTCCCGGCTTAAGAACTTGTTCTACCTACTAAACGGAGGTTTACCGAATCCCGTACCTAGACCGACTTCGCCGCACAACAAAAAAATAAAATAACATTCTCTCGCAACGAATGGCAGTCTTCGCTCCATCCTCAAATCAACTATGTCCAGGAACTGTTTACATTTACGTATTATCGAAACGGGCGCCAATACTTCACCATGAGACAAAGTGCTCGACTCACCATTGGGTACACTCATTCATGAACAATTTGCGTACTTATGGAACACGCTGCCAGGAAATTTAATATATGACCGGCGGCATGCCAGAACCATGCCTCTGCGCAGCCGCCGCCATACGAAACTATAGTTTCATTGATCCAGCTGGCCCTCTCACGCCATCGAGTTACTTACCTCAAAGCAGGGGTCACCCTTGTCTCTTTAAAAAGAGGATAGAAACGATGATCTCTTGTGGTGACCAGAAGCGACCAGGAGGATAGACCATCGGGTCCTTGTCGCTAGAGATCTTGCCTGCCAGTCATTAAAATCTTCCATGTAGTGGCATCGATGTTCTCCGACGATTTCGAGCAACTGATGTTCTGCTTTTATCCAGAATGTCTCGCCGCCGAAGCGAGAGCACTGCAAGCATAGACTTCGAAGCATCTTCGGCTGACGATATGAAGGGGCCCCGAGGCATCATTCTTTCAAGGAATGCTTCTATAGCGCAACAACATCAAACAGCGCCGACACGGAAACTCCTCTCTGAAGGCCAAGATGGTGGTAACCCCGAGGGCGAAGCAAAGGAGCCTCTCAGTCGCTTCTTGCTTTGGACTCTCTGCCGCCGGATCTACGTAGCCAGAGCTCACAAATTGCTAAGCCCCCCTCGTGATTTCCCGTCAGACAGCACCGCGCACCACTCTGACACTCGTGGTGCACTTCTCTTGACATACTGTGACAGCTTCGGGCAGTCCAACTTACTTCCTTTCGCCGCCGACGTTTCATCCACCATTATTATTGACAGTCGCTATCTGTCATGTGCTCACCTCGCACTCCATCGCGGTCCGTGAACGCGGTGTCCCCCCCCCTCCTCGACGATTTTTTCGATCTCTTCGCTGCGAGGAAACATTCACTGCCCTATGCTACTCTAGTGTTACCGATCGCCGCTGCGAGCACCATGTCCTACCCAACGCCCTCTTCGCCCTCCTACCACATACACGCATCCTTTTCGCTCGTCGCTCATCACCCTTGGGCCTTCTCATCGCCGATTCATCAAAACAGCCCGTTCCTGTGGCGTTCAGGGAACCTCACTTCTCTTGCGTTCCTCTGCACGACCCACGCGCGTGCCGTTGACGGGAACCATCAGTTCCTGTGCTTCTTTGCCCTGCCTTCCCCCCGGGCCTCCGCTGTTGTAGGGCGGAAGGAAGTGGCAGGATAAAATGCCACATCTACTTTTCTCCGTGCTGGAAGGCAGTTTCTTGACGTCTGAGCGAGGTCCTCTTTTGTCTTTGCGGTCCCAGAGCGCCTTACCTCTTTGTGTCGGTATCCTTGCATTCTCGGACAAAAAACCGCTTCCATGTACGTGTTCAGGGACTAGACCCCGTGCTCCATGGGCCTGCGGTTCAGAGGGTTCCAAGTGACTGAGCCCCCAAAAGAAAGACAAAACTAACGGAGCTTTGCTGAGATAAGCAACGCCCTGCGACGGGTCTTCTTTCGATACGATTTCTTCCAGACCATCACTCATTGGCCCCCGAGCGACATTGTCGCTTAAGTGGTGAGGTAGATGCGTGCAAACCTCACCTTCGCCCCTATAATGGCAGTGTATCCCTTCCGCGGATCGAGGCGAGGCTGCAGTACTTCGCCTTTCCCAGGTTTGTCTATCAGCGGATGAACGGGCGCGATCCTCGCCCGGGCGGTCTCACAGAACTTTGCAATAGCGAGCGCTTAGTGCAAATGCATATGCAAATTCCTGACGCTTCACAAGCTTCACATGTAGACAGGCCTTCGTCCTGCCGTACTCACTTAGTCCCTAGCAGCTCTAGTGATTGAATGTAGCCACTACTGATTATAATTTTTCGCTTATGTCGATGAATGCGCGTGGGACTGTGAAACTATTGGGTATAACACACAGGAGTGTCGAAGGGATGTTTTTCCGCTGCGCGGCTACGGATCGCGACTTGTTCGGGCTGAAATATGGGATCGATGCTGTGACGGTGATGGTGCAACGGAGATGTCAACGAAAAGTCTCCACACGGTTACCTGCCAGTGGCACTGGCAGTCAACGACACTTGTATCCTCTAACGCCGGGGAAAACGTCTTGTTATTGATGCGGTTATTTTTCTCCCTCTGTACTCCTTCTTTGTCGAGGACGGGACGGAGCGACGAGTTTTCCACACGCTGTTCATTGTACTTCAATCCTAAGGACGGAGATTGCGCGTTCTCCCTCAAAAACATATGATTGGGCCATTGCAATTGCCAGTCTTCTGGCAATTTCCACCGACGCTCCAAGGCTGCTCCAAGGCTGGTCAGCTGAAAGCCCATTTCATCACAGGCGGGCCGTTTCCCACCTCGGCAAATATTTCTCTTCAAATTTGACGACATTACCGGCGGAATTTTTGGCAATTATATGGCAATGTGTACCGGCCGTCAGTGACGGTCTACGGATGCCGCCAGTGGATAGGACGCAGACGGGGAACGGGTCGACGAATTTTGAGGAAAAACAAGCGGCAGCACAGAAGGGGTAGGTCTGGACCCAACGTTGAGTATACGGAACCGGATGACGCTACGCTACGATAGGTGGGCCCTTCTCCACGACAGGGTTTCGTGCCCTGAATCGCACATTAACGCTTCCAAGCTCGAATGAAAAAGAAAAAGAAAACGTCGGTGATACAGCACCGTGACCTCCTTCACAACCACCGCCCTATCCACCACCGGCACACCCAGCCGGTCGTCTTCACCTATCCTCTGCGCACTGGCAGACAGGGTTTCCATCCTTTTTTCGTCCAACTTCCGCATATCCAGCCGAAAATGGTCCAGTCCACGTTACTCCACCTACCCGTAGGAACGCAGCACACATAGAGGAACGAGGAACGAGACCCATCAAAACGGATGTTAAAGTACTCATACCCACAGTGCCACCTAGGTCCGTGAAGCGGCAGTAGTTGACTCAATCGCACGGAAGGTTGAAAGAAGTTGCAGGTGGTTACTCAACGGGGGAGAGGATAGGGGGGAGAATACGTGAGTGGTTAGCATTTTCCCCCCACTTGTGACACTATGCAGCTAACAGGTGGTTCCTACCGATATCGATTCGAAACCGAATCATCAGGCCGAAATGGGCAGTAATGAGAGACGGAAGAGCCATGCCCAAGCATTCGTGTAACCTACGCCCTTCCAGGAAGCAAGGCCGGCGAGTTGAACCACGGCCTGCCTGGAAAAGGGTCAAGCTACACAGCCCGTCCAACGTACACTTTGTCGGACCAAGCATCAGCCCCCAAAAAATAAACTTTGTTTTTTTTATCTGTTGGATCCCGCAACGCACGATTGGTGCTGTTAGCCGCACCTGACCGCTGTAAAACCGCGCCCCCACCGCCAAAATTAAAATGCCGTTGAGGTGTGACTGAGGTGTGGCGCGCGCTTTGTTTTATTGCCACTACAGGATCATGGATCGACAGGTTGTTACTACAACACAATCCCAGAATCTGTTTTCTGCCACCGCTGGGCCCATCGGCAGTGCCGGAAGCCCCACAGAGCAAGCCCAAGCATACTGACACCCTGACCATTGCACCAGAGGTTTTGCGTGTGACACCCGAACACGAGGGTCTGTCCGACCGTGAAGACGACCTCACATCTGCAGATAAATGTCATCAGTAGACTCGGCAAACAATGTTGTGGTTCTATTTCAGGGAGCCTGCCCCAAGCACGAGCATACCCTCAACAGTAGTGCAGAGGGGTGTGGCAGCGCTGGATCAGACGCTTACCGTATCACCAGTGGAGGGTGTGCAGATCCGTTGGCACCACTGCATTCGCCTGTAGCATCGAAGGAAGGAAGTAAGTATTTTATCTAGCAATGTACCACGGTTCACACTGAGTTGAGGAATAGACGTGACGCACTTGAGTATCAGCGAGAATTCTTGGCGCTCACTGTCTTTGAAGTTGAAAGGGTATACAGTTTGGAATTGAGGTTAGGCGGTAAAGTTGCGCCAGGGTTCAGCAAGGTGATGTGGAAGATCTGGTCTGCCCCCCCTCCACTGAACGGAGGGGTTTGCGTTGGTCAACGGTCAATTTTTATAACCAAAGGGATCATCGATTTGAGGTGGTGCTGGTGGCGGAGTCTTGAATGG
Organism: Lactarius quietus; assembly: GCA_015025155.1. Taxonomy (NCBI): domain Eukaryota; kingdom Fungi; phylum Basidiomycota; class Agaricomycetes; order Russulales; family Russulaceae; genus Lactarius; species Lactarius quietus. The sequence goes on from WITN01000059.1 coordinate 46,148, forward strand.
GTAAAGAGAACTGCAACCCTTCCGGCAACTTTGAATACGGTGAAGGTGACACACGTGTTCATCGTCGTACCACGCCTTGGTCCTAGACACGATGGCCCAAAAATTCATATTTACACGACGACAAAGCGAGTGCGTTCGGAGAGCCGACTACTTTCTTTTCAAGTTGTCGCCACATGACCGAGGGAATGTTGCGTGGGTGTGGGTGGTGTAGGCGTGGGAACTGAATCTCGCGTGGGAGCCACGATGCCCTCGGTCCACTCTCTGCCAGGCACACTCGTCGAGTATACTCAACCCTGCTCTTCGTTTTGTCTCTCTCAGTCATCATCTCCTCTTTTCATGGACATCCTCCAGGCACCACCCCTCTCGCAGCCTAGACGACGAAGCGTCGACGTTGGCGGTCTTTCTCTCGCACTTGGCTCTCAGGGTTTGGGTCAGGGCTGGATAGGATGGGATGAATCCGAGATTGACACACCAGAGGAACGACTTATGTACATATTTTCATCTCTTTTTCTTTCTTTTACACTGTGATTGCCTAACCCGTTTTCATCTCCAGTTTTGCTGAACTTCTCAGTGACATGTACAATCACACCCACACTGTCATCAACGCTCATGAACGATCGTACTTTCGTTCCATTGCTGCCCCGTACCCTTTCTGATCCCTCATCACCAGGGGCCCGATCGATGTCTCATTGGACCGTCGCTCCCAGCTTATTAAGTCCCTAGACAATTGGCATTTCGAGCCCCATAAGCTTCCCGAGCACGAGGTGCTCTACTGTTCACTTGTCATCTTCGAGACTCTTTTCCGCCTCGAGGGCCTGTCAGACACAGTTCCCGTTTCAATTGGTGCGCGCAACAGCAACCTCTTCATTACCCCGTTACACTGTTAACCCTTTAACTGCATTCACAGATCAAGTCAGGAATCTGCTCTTCAACATGCGACACGTTTATCGTCACCAAAATTCTTATCACAACTTTGAGCATGCCCTTGATGTACTCCAGGCCATTCACATGTTCCTCTGCTCCGCTGGTAGAGTTCCCCCTGCTTCCATCCTTCTCGAGCCCGAGGCTCGGACATGGACACCGAAGCAGACCGCGGGTAAACCGGCACTTGTAAATTGTCTAACTCCCTCCGATTTGTTCTGCTTGTACGTTGCCTCCATTGGACACGATGTCGGCCATCCCGGCGTCACCAATAATTTCATGGTGAGCCGATCTTCTTCCTCGGCTATCCACAATCTTATTCCAACGACGAATGAAGAAAAACGCCCAAGCCCCATTATCGTCGCTTTATGACCATAACTCTCCCTTGGAACAACTTCACTATACCCTCCTTTTGCACATCCTTCGCCGTCAGGGATTCGGCTTCTTGCTCGACAATTCTCATTCAGCACCCCAGTTTCGAAAATTGCTTGCAGAGACTGTCTTAGCTACCGACATGCGCGTCCACTCACAGTTCATGGGGCGCTTCCAAGGAATCGTTGACGGTGCAGAGACGGACCATTGGACGATGAGGGTCCTCGTCTGTCAAGCCCTTATCAAAGCTGCAGATATAAGTAACCCGGTAATGAACACTTCTTTACCCATCGACCCTAGTCCTTGTCTAAATGATCGTCCAGTGTCGCCCTATCAACGTCTCACAGCACTGGGCATCCGCTCTTCAAGAGGAGTGGACATCACAGGCCACTCTTGAGCGACATCTTCACCTGAACCCATCAGTGAAGGAAGAGGTTGACCCCTTGTCCGAAGCCAAGTCCCAGGTTTGGTTTATCGAGACCTTCGCGAAGCCTCTATTCGATCTCACGGCTTCTGGCATCCCCGGTCAGCTCCGATGTTCCCTCGTACTTTCTGCTTCGTCTAACTCGCGTCCTCAGAGACCGCGGAGTACGCTCTCCACTGTGCCGAGAACCTAGCAAAGTGGAAAACGAGAATCCAATCACTTTCTGTGCGAGAGGACAGCCCTGACTCTCCAAATGATACCCTTGACCGCTCTACGCAGGAGCGCGAACGCTCCTTTTCACCTCATCAATCTCCCGAAGATTACTACGTCTCTGCATTCCCCATGGCTCTTCCTTTCCGGCTAGGAATCGATCAGAGCGATAGGTCATCGGTCCACGACGGGTCGGCAACTTCTGATACCCTGGCCGCTGTCCTGACCGATACCGACTCATCTCGCGCGTCGTCTCCTACCCATTCCGCCGCAGCCTTGAACGGTACTGGTCATGTCCCATTTTCCATCGCGAGCACGTTTCCCACCAGTAGCGTCAGCTCACCGTCCCCAAGCGTTACCTCCACGTCTCACTCCATCGGACTCTCTGATGTTCCTTCCCCGCGGACTGGCCCTCTCCTTCCTTCGCCACACGATGACGAGCTTGGGCTCGTAGTGAGCGGAGGTGGGAATAACAGCGAGAGTAGCACTACGGCTATACGTACGGCGTGCAAACTCGGCGTACGTAAAAGGCCCAGCTTCCATCGCTATTCATGGAGCCCTGGACTCCGCGACATGACCGCCCGACGAGAGGTGGCTATTGTCGCCGGCCAGGGCGTCGATAGCTAGCTTTGTTTCCCCACATTTTATTTTTTCGAATTGGATCAGGCCCGACTCGAAGAACAAATTTGTATGTATAGTTGTATCATCCCATCTGCGATCACAATTGTCTACGAATGTTTGACGATCTCGACGGACGAGGAGCAATCACATTCCTACACCACCTCTGCATTCATCGTATTCACCTGTCTTGTCTGTTTCTCGCCTTTGGTTCTTTTTCCTTTTTGTGTTAGCAACATCAAATCCATTTCGTTCTTCAGCGGTCATTTGTCATTACTTGGTACTGTGGGATTGTGGAGAATTCTGTAGATTTCTCGCATGTTTTCTGTAGCTAGTGACTTCGTACACGTACACGTTTTACGGATATCATCAGTCTGACTGAAGCAAAAGGGAATATCGGCGTGACACTCGGTCAGACAGAAGTTCCGGCGTACAGGTACGTAACAAACGGGACAAGTGCAGGGTATCATTTACACGAATTAAAACTATGAATACATCCCAATTTAAGTACGCCCACGGTCATTCCATAAATCCTACAGCCCATAAAGAGCCACATCTATCAGAGAGCCAATGCGAAATACGACGCGCACGAAACCAACACGCCGAGCCAAAATCGCACAGGCAGAGACAGGCTCTGGGCACCTGACGTGGATGCACCGCCGTTAAGGAAATCCTTCCACGCAGCAATGGTCGCCGACGGCGCAACGAGCGTCGATTGCGTGGCGCCTACGCCGAGGAATATCTCGCTTGCTACACGCGGAGCATCGTCGGCGAGCTCGGGATCTTCTCCGCCGAGCACGGCGAGCTGGTTGTCAGAGTCGATCGTGATAGAGCCGGTCGTGTTTGAGTTGAACACGTATTCGCGGAAGAACGTGTGGGTCTGAATGACGTGGGGCGTTAGAGATACTCTGAATTGCGCTGTGGGCAGCAGGGGATACGTACGGCGGTGGGGTTGGTGTATGGAGTGAAGGAGCCGACGTTGTCGAATATGGCGTAGAGAATTCCACGTTCTTGGTGGACGATCCCGGCGACGTTGCCGTTGTCATCGACCCACGGTGTCGAAGGCTTGCGCGTGAAACCCCGTGTGCCACCGAAGGTCGTATTCTGTCAGAGGGAAAAAGGGTCAGCAATAGAGGCTAAGGTCCGATTAGCGGGGAGGAGTCACCTGAATGAGAACTATTGATGCCAGAGATCTTTCCGATCAGTGACTAGGATACGTGAGGTTCGATAGAGAAATGATGCTTACTCTCGAGACTCCGGTGATGAGCAATCGCGTTGTTGCCGCTGGAGTACAATATTATCTCCACGTTTTGTGATGTTGCAGTGCTGACGAGGTCATCAAAGAATGTTGCAGGTCTGGTGCAACCATCAGCACGGGATCAGGGAGGTGGTCACGAAACTGGATTGCTTACGGAGGGCCTGTGATATCATCGACCAAGGTTAGCATCCGGCGGTTGTTGTATCGATGGAATCACCAACTAGGATCACCGAAAAGGTTAGTAGCCGACGCTGACGGAGCTGTGAGTAAACATGGATGCGGGAAAAGGGTACTATCTCACAAAAGTTGAGAGTCGAGCCAAAGGGATACTGATCCATCGACGTCCAATTCTTACTAAACGGTGCGTGAAGCGCCCCACGGACTTGAAGCGCTATTACAGTCACACATCAGGCACATCCGGGTGGCGTCTGCGGTGGAAAAGAACATGCCATCGAAGTAAACACCACAATCAATGGACGGTCGCGGATTGAGGGCGTCAGTGACGTCAAAGAGCTAAAAAAAAGAGACGGTTCGGCACGAGGATAGGCGACGAGAAGGGCAGTGCACACATCAAAAATGCCAGGGGCTGAAGCATGAACGACGTTAGCGACTGCATTGGATCAAAACTGGATGAGACATACACCAAGGGTATGAAAAGTTAGCGGCATAATCTACTGCTTCGTCGAAAATAGAGCAACCATAATATGGGTCTATTTGATTGCTCAAGGAATGATCCCGTTTGCTGCGCCTTTGCAAGAGACCTGTCGTCTGTGCCTGGGCGGCCACAGAGGACCACAAGGAGGAAACGCGGGGAGTCGATTCAATGTACGGTAGTGGTGACTGCTGCGGATATGTTAGATTAACGTCATAACCACAAAGATGCGCCCTGTAACATGATGTTTTAACAAGGTAAACCGAGTGATCTGGCAGGCGGCTATACACACTTGGATTTGAAAGCGTCGAATACACCCTCGTCGAAGTTTATCAATTGTGGGAATGAGCTGATGATGCTCGTCTGTTCCGGGTACGTTGAGTAAAGCCAAGACAGGAGACTATTCGTGCGAATGCTCACTGTGGCAATATTCGTGGACTGAGAGACACCGTAGAACATCCCATTTCCAATAACGATCTTTTGAAGGATCACAGGAGGATTGGAAGCCGCCAACAACGCTGCGGAAATGTACGACTGAGGAGATATGTCACGGGGTCCCAGACGAATTTGCGCAAGGACGCACAATGTAAACACCAGCATAGTCCTCTCCGGCCAAGTATAAAGGTCGCGTAGCCAGACTAGGGAATATCTTGACAAGATTAGAGAGGAAACCGATCTAAAATTCCCGTATTTTAGGGTAACTGTCGCCTGTGATCGAAGTGCGGAAACGCACGAAGTCAGATGCCACATCATTCTCATCCTTGGCTGTGACCTTTCGTTCAACGCTCCAACAGTCAGAGAGAGAAAGGCACTTACCATATCCGGTCGAGTCAGCGGTAGAAAACCCGATGCCGACTAATTTGTGTCAGATTTCGAGCCAGGTGACCACCATGCAGACCCAAAGGCTTCGGACTTACCAGGTTGATCAATCCAAAAGGTGTCAATTATATTGGATAGACTGTTCGGATTTTGCGAGATAGAGAGGTCAGGGTGTAACAACATGGGTCCATTCTGATAATGAGTTATAAGTGTCCTCGACTTGGCTACACTAATTGGTACTAGCATTACCGCGATCATGGACGTGAATAAACTCGATGAACCTGGCCTTCATCTCGAATTAGGAGTCGGACGAAGAACGGGGATCGAATTCGTACCCTCCTCCTCCACCCAGCCAGATCAGCCAAGGCGATAGCTGCATCTCACTGGCGGGCGCCGCAAGAGACCCTGCTATGTTCTCAAAACCCCAGAAGAACAACGTATTGTTCGGATGTCCAGACCGTCCCACGGGGAGATTTCCGGCATAGTTATTGCCCAGCGGGAAGGTAATGTTCGGTAGACCTTGGGTCACGAGATAGACTAAAGAGATAAAAAAAAGCAACGTAAGGTCACGCTCTCACCCTCAGAAGTACGAGGGTATCACATTCTTGCCATGATGGATCGAAATCTATCCCAGACGTCATCGTGCTATTTTGTGGAAAACTGTTGGGGGGCTGCCCCGACGTGGGAGTGGGAACGCCGGGAACAGCGGTATTCGTAGGCAGCGCAGAGCTCGGCACCACAGTATCATTAGTAGGAATCGGAGCAGGAGTTGGAGCAACGCTCGATGGTGTGGCCGTGACGGTGACAGTGACCACTGAAATTGGCGGACCCGTTGTTGCAGCCGCCGCTACGTGTAAATATCTAGATGGAAACCCCAGGGATTGATACACAAGCATTAAGGAGAGGACAGAAATGAGCTTAGTGCATTTGAAAATGGAGACCATGACGAGACCAAAGTCGAGAATACGGGTTCTGGGAAGATAATCCAAAGCCCGCGCACTACCTGCGCGTGCTTTTTGTAGACCGCGCCCACCCTAGATGACAGACATGAGGAGAGGGTGTCGTGTCGATTGCGAACGCACGTAATGCACATATTGACAATTGACCCTGCTCATATGCGGATCCCAGGCTGTGCTGTAAGAGCCAAGAATTTGTGGCGAACCGACAGAAGGCGGCTTCGCTTTGGCAGGGCTTATCCCACGGGAATAAGTCCATCAGGGTGCGAGAATACTCTAACGAGATGACAGAACTGACACCGAGGGGTGATTGCACGGCTGTCTGTGATGCAAGTGAGGCCATCATCCAAACCGCCAGTGTAAGTCGTCGACCGACCGTAGTGACTACAAACGAGCCTGAGTGTTGCGGAGATAAAGAAAATTGGTTAGCAGGAACGGAAACTGCCAGTAAGTTTTCGACACCAAGAGTCGCTTGTGTTCGCTTCTCAGAATGGTGCGCGAGTGCCGGGAAGAGAAGTTGGGAGGACGTGCTTCGAAGAGCGTCCTGTCCCCGCCATGACTGCTATGTAGTTGACGTTTAATACTGTACCTCAATGCTCGATGGTTGTGGGCACTGGAAGGAAATGAATGTTTCCATGAAGCCCAGCGGACATGAGGAGAAACATCGTGGTGGCCGCATTGCAGGCCCACTAAGTTGGCCAGCTGGACAACTCGCACCCACCGGTATAGCTAGACCGTCAGCGCTTCAGCATAGAAGCTACACGATGTCGGTGTTCTAAGTTAACTTCAAGTTCTAGTTATGACGTAACTTTGTCATGCCTGTAACTTATCAAAAAGTCGGAGATCGTGTGGCCAGGCCTCTCAAACTTTCCAACCTTCCGCTACATTCAGTACTACTCAGTACTGTAAAAAAAGTGCTAGGATGCTTTCACCTACAGCCAGCTCGTCTCACAAAGGCACACTAATTTTCACGCCGGTCTTTCAATTACTGCACGTGTATTCAATTGGATTACTTCGCCTTTCTTCCCCATTTATTTGTGTTTGCTTCAAAATATGTGGTACATCAGGCACCTATCGTGACATGAAGGTTACCATGTGGTCTTAATTTCGGCTTCGAGAACTCGGTGCGAATGCGGCGAAATAAGGTGAGCTCGAGTCTCGTGAGAGCGTGATGGGACTTGGTGGGAAAGAACTGAATACACAATGACCCGACACTGCCAATTGGGCATGTGATACGCGTTTGTCGTTCTTGTTCTTCAATCTTGAACAATGCTATCAGTGCACCTGGGCATAGAAGGCGCAATGTCGCATGTCGCACGTCGCACGTCTAATGATGTCTTAGAAAGGAAATGGGCGAACGAAAGGAAGGGGCTACTCCAAACGTCGCCGGCTCTGGGATCCTGGACGTGTTTGTGCGAGGTCATACATCTACTGTAACATCAGAAACCCGTGGAGAGGTAGAGAAGGGCTGGAAAGGGAGAGGATCCCACGGATCCGAGTGTTTCGCAATTGTGGTAATGTTTTCACCACAGTAAGTACCGTAAGCCCCTCAGTTGGAATCAGACCACGTAGCAGCTGACAGCATATCGGCGATAACATGTGGAGGTGTGTGGATGATGGGAAAAAAATTACACACATTATTCTCCTGAGTGAGAAACAACGTCAGCGTCAGAAGAAGGTATCAGAGACACCAAACCACTTCCGCCAGCGTGACGAAATCGCCGCGGTGGTAAGTCCAAACTCCATAATGCGCGAGAAGATCATGAGTGTCTGGACGAGGTTTGCGGGATGCGTACCATCCCATGACTGCCAGTACAATCCAGAAACTGGGAAGGGTGTTGGCTCAAAGTGGAATAATGGTTCACGTTCAACGTTCAACATCAACGTATGGGAAATACAATGCCTGACGTCACGTCACTGTATCGTTCACTGATACCGTTTTCCAGAACTGGGATCGTGAACATCTCAAAACTTCCCTCACTCTGCCATTCTTGTAACTAATGATGTAAAGGCGCGTATGGCTCACGCGAGTCGCGGAGCTGGAACAGACAGATTCTGAGACAACATCGGTATCAACTTCGTCTGAGAGTTAAATAAGCAACACCAAACTGATGGGATAATAAATTAAACAATCTCGTCAACTTTGGATCGGTGAATGCAAAAGCCCTATCAGGAGGCGGTCGGTCAGCTGCAAGGACCGCGTGAGAAACAACGAGGCGAACCGGAACGACCCATTCTTTGCAACTACAACAAACTCCAGCCCAGTCGTAATTTCCTAACTTCGCACCACATTTCTTATTTGGGCAAAGTATCTTCCCTGCCAGTTGCCCATCCTCTAAGAAAAATTCCATCCATTTCATCTGAAGAAATCAGAGTCATTGGCTTCTTACACAGGACTACGCGACGTACGGGCTCGACGAAATATCCGGAGCACTTTGGGTCCATCAAAATCGGCGGGCTTATACTAGCTTTGTCGATCACCCGCGTGGTTGTCTGGAGTGGCGTCATAGTCAACCCGCCGGGTGATCGCAGAGCAGCTAATTTGGGATTTGCATGTAGCTGTGCTGCGAGCTCTGTGCCATGCTGAAGGGTGCTAGCTCCTGGGACTGCAGTGGATGATGATGGAAGTGGGTGACTCTTAATCGTAATTGCTACCGGATCTGGATCTCCTACGATAGTCTCTGTTGCGAGCGAAGAGGGCGTAGTGTCCGTAGCATGGATCCCGCCAGTTCTAGGGGCTGACACGGTGGCTAGCATGGAGTCTGCAAATTCATCGTCGTCACTATCCAATGCCGACATCGATAGGCTGCTAGGGCCAAGGGAGAGGCCCGCGAGCAGTCGAGACCTAAGGTCGGTCCCAAAAGAACCGCTCCGTCGGCTTTGAGATTGCGGTGCTGAGCTCGTTAGCTGATCACTCTCTTGGCTGGGGCTCTTGATCTCATCGTCTTCTATAGCTGACATGGACAATGAGCCCACTTGCCCCGCAAAACCATTGCTACCTTCAACTGGCGTCAAAGGAGAAGATCGGCTCAGTCCTGAGATAGAACCTAGACGTGGACGTGGCTTAGCGGTCATACTAAGCGCGCCGCCCGAAGGGCGTCGAGAAGACGAGGAGGAGGGTCGACGGGCAACAGTATCGTGAGTAGACGGCCGTCTAGAAGAGGCAGGTGTATGGGCAGCAGGCGTTGGTGGCCCAAGTTGGCCATGATCTAGCATGTGTTCGCGGTTAGCGAGCTCGGTTCTGACAGTGAGAAAATCTGAATATAGTTATGTACAGCTCAAAGGTAGACCTCACCGACACATCTTGCAACGAATGCGCCGCCTGGGTCCGCCCGGGGTAGCAGGCGCTGAGTCAGTAGGAGTGCGGGGAAACTTCGCGAACATGTCCGTTTCTGGGGCAGTACCGTCACCGTCTAGGTAATTTTCAGTACAAGGGAACAGATAGACAGTAATAGAAATGATGTTACTCAGAATTTCCTCTACCGCTCTTTCTAAATAGAACATTCGAGTGGTCTTGTCACGCCTCGAAACTTTGAATGAAGCTTGGTGGAATATTTCAAGCTGAGCCATGAATCCCGTGTTCGGACTAGGGAAAGTTGTTATCGATTAACTCGGAACATAATATAAATAAAACATACTTAACGTTAGGTCTGACCTTCCGAATGAGATCTATTGCCGTGTTGGCATCTAGACTTTGTGAATACATGATGTATGCTGCGGCAACTGTGGCGCTGCGACCTGAGGTGTACGAGTCTCAGCGGGATATGGGGACCTGCTATATGCGTAGAAACTCACTTGTCCCGGCTTGACAGTGAACAAGAACCCCCCTGTCCTTGTCGAGTTCGGCTTGTATAAAGGTGATCGCAGGGATCAGGTGCTGGAGTACATCAGCCTCTTCCACGTCATCCAAGGGAATCTGGTGTCGAATGAAAGTCTGCTCTCGAAAGCATTGTGAAACAGTGAGGCGACTCGAGATCTGCTATATGCGTACTTCGGGGATAGATAATTTCCCCCTCATTACTGTCAGGATACTTTGAATATCGTTTGCCTTGAGAGTGTCGGCATCTTTGGCGCTGTGAAGGTCTCCAACCCAAAGGCGTGGTAAGACTTGATCCAAGTGATGATATTCATTGTCCATGGACGTGGCGGAAGAGGTGCAAGATGTGACGTCATACATCGATAGTGTTTGTATCGAACAAACAAAATCGACCAGCTACAACTACGTGATAATGTAAAGGTAAAGCTATAGAGGTATACAGAATCAGAATGTACAAAGAGGAAAGAAAATAAAGGAGACTTGTTCTATGAATACAGTTGCTCATCTTTGTACAACAATGGAAAACAAAACCTAGCCCGTAGTATTTTGCGTCACTTGCGTGGTACGTGTTTCGTGTTTGAAATTGGGGACATGGGCGGGTTCGTTGGATGGACGATACGATATGGGTGCATTCTCACTCCTTTGCCGAGCACTGTCCCGGGGCGGCGAATTCGTTCTAGCGCGGGTCCGACGACCAATAAAGGAGCTCCGGGCTTGATGCCACCGAGAGCATCAGGAGATGAGATCATCCTAGGCGCACCCGTCGCGTTGGTTGCACCTGCTGCGGAGCATAGGACGAGGGCTGCATCGGCATGGTCGAAAGAATCTGCCAGGACGAGGCGAACGTGCGAGTCTGAAGGATTGCCACGTTGCATCTGGTGAGGCTGGGGTGGCACTGAGTTGTGTGCAGATGTAAAGGAAGCAGCGATAGATGGGGGAAGCGGAGTGGATGGGAAGCATGAGGACGTTGGCGAAGAAACAGATCCTTGACGTCTCCATTGCCAAGCATAAAGTGCGGTGAGATGCGACGGGTCCTGTGATCGAGTCAACTATGTCAGCGAACGCAGTGACAGACACAAAAGTAGGGTGGACGAACTAGGTCATTATTTTGATTGCATAATTCATGAATACCGGGAAGAGTCATTCTAGAGGGCACACCGTGCATTGGAAGATCAAGGGAACGCAGAGGAGGAAGCGTGGGGCGCTCGGGATACATCGAGACCGAAGACATGAGAGTGTTAAGCGTGGAGGTCGTCAGGGAGGGCAGAGATGTCGAGATTGAGCAAACGATGAATCAGGTGAGCCCTTATAAGCCATAATGACAGCCAGAGGTGGAGAAACGACAGTACGGCCACCGTGCATTGTAAAGTCGAGAAGACACTCGGGTAAAGATACCGTAGCGCTTGTCTATTGTGCTACGAGTCAGCAACGTTCAGTCCCCGACAAAGGAGACACGTTAACATTGTTCCTCGACGGCAAGAGTTATACGGAATAATGCGAAGCGGGATGCAGCGAAGTGTGCGCCTGTTTATTGTGTTTCCTTCCTTTCTTTGTCAATACTCAAGCGACGTTCTCATGTCTGAAGCCCCTCCAAAAATTCGCATTGTGAGCCACGCGTCCACACAACACTACTTACAATTTACAGAAGAAACTCGTCCTAGATGTCTGGTGCCAAACCGGATTTGTCCGCTGCTACTTACCAGATCCATAATGAGACTCACACACTTGGAAATGCACTTCGATGGATGCTTATGAAAAAGTGAGTAGCCCCCATCATTGTGCTGACGAGCATCGCTCAATAACGAGTAGTCCAAAGGTTGAATTCTGCGGATACAGGTGAGCCTTATTGTTAACTAACTTACCTTCCTTCATAACAATAAGCTCCATACGCGACATGACGAAGGTTTAGCGCCTCTAATGTCCACGATGAATTCCCCTTTGTTGCTCCATACTCTATTCACCTTTCTCGCAATTCTTTGATGGGGTGCTTCCCTTATGAATGGCTCCATTCCCGCGGCTTCTTCTTGTCCTTTGTTGAATATGGGCGCTGATTCGGATTTAAGCGCCCCTCACCCATCCGAAAACCACATCCAGATCCGAATACAAATGTATGGTATGCGCTCTTACTCTTACTGACTCCGCCGCCTCCCACGTCGCTCTTAGATAACTTGTCCTCTCTGACTGCGCTCCTCTGTGCTTTGGATGACCTGAATGCCCTGTTCGAGAGCATCGAGGACGCATATAACGCGAGCTTACAGCACGACGATATCGAAATCTGGGATGAGAAACGTTGAGGCATAGGCTGGCGCATTATATCCGATGGTGAGCATTAATACGGTCTCTAACACTCCCTGGATAACTAGGTGCTTTCTCATGCGATACTCCCATCTGTTCAGATTGTAAGAATCTGTACTTGGCCAGGGCGATCGGTGATTGTAATACACTGATGCGACTGTACTGCTACACCGACCAATAACACGCATTTCTTCCTCTTTCTCGTCCGCGTGCCTGTGTGGCTTAATTCACCTGGTCATATGAACCAATCCGAGCACAGGTATTGCGGTGTCTTGAAATCGTTGGAGCCCAGACGGTCGGATGACGTAAACGAAGACAAAGTCTAAAGAGGTGCACTTTCCTCAGACCGTCATGAACCGACTTTCAACTTGCGACTATGCTTCTGGTCCACGTGGAGACAGACGGTGAGCCGCATGATTTTGTGATGAAGATTGGGATATAATGCATTGATGGTATCCGATTACTCGTATGGCCCGATGATAAACAAGCAAGACTCTGGCTGGCCGCCCGCGACCATGCAGCAGTAACGACAGTAGCTTCGTGTCCGTATCCATAACCCTTCTATATTCACAGAGCCTTCTTCATCTCATTTCCCTGACGTTTCGGGCGGCTCGCGCCGACATCGATTCTGCCCTGTACGGCGCATTGGCAAACCCGTGTTGTACACGTACCTGTGTTCCTCCCGGATGCTGGTGCTCTGCGTTCCTCAGATGCAAGACTAGGTCATCCTCTTCCAAGTCTGTGCTGGCGACACTGTTTGTATCCAATTGCATGACCACTTGGATGACCCAGTTGAAGGAGTTCAATGGGCTGATCGCTAGTCGTTGAACGTAATCCACGATAGTTTTTGGGCAATGCGTGGACACAGAGGTATGTACGATTCCTAGAAGTGTCGCGTTCTTGAGAGGGCCGTCGTCGCTCGTGACTTCTCTCCAGGTGACAAGTCTTCCTCCGTCATTGATGAGGTTGTACACTTTCCCCTTCTCGTGGTATCCGTGCGCTGTAACGATGAGCGACCAGTGGACTTTGTTCGGGCAATTCCAGCTGCCCTTGTATACGCCGACTGCGATGCTCGTTGCGGTATTAGACATGTTTGAGTGTCAAGAGGTGCGGGCTAGGTGTCTAGGTTGCGAATTTTGACTTTCCTGAAGACATTTACCGCAGTACTATATACACCGTGCACACTATCGCATTTTTTGTGATTCTGTGGACTGTGTCAGGTAATGGTGACATCTGTGGTCAGCAACATCTAAGCTAGCGGCATTTACGAAGGGTCAATGGCGTCGGCGTCGTCACAAGAATAGTTTCTCTTCTGTCCATGTGATACGACAGTCACAGTCTACAGTGTATCGAGCATTGTGCATCAGCCATTTGCCACAAATCCGTTGTGGAGGTGGCCGGACTAACTGTGGCGAACTTGGCTTGGCTACCAGTAACATTGATCGGCAAAACCACGATTTGTGGCGGTTCGCCGATGCTTATGCACTCATGCGGCGTCTTATGACACAAATGCACGTCACCTTGTCGATCCGCAAAGTGGCTACGGCAAAGCGAAGCAAAGCAGGTTGAGGAAGGTCAGGCATTTTGCATACGTGTGTACCTATTGCTGGAGGCAAGTACTGCCTACCTAATCTGACTCCATGCCGCCCACGCCACCATCACCAGCAGAACAGTGGTACTCCGCGGCATGTTGCTCGCATGACTCTCGCATGTCACAAGCAGGGAACTTAGTGGCAGACAAGTGTTCGACCCGTGACTGTAAGTGGAACTAATCATCTGTTGCGTGATCCCAGATTCCCAGCATGCCCTATCGTATTGCAAATGGGATCAATATCAACGACCCTAATAGCTTGAGTGGTTTCGGAGTGCCGTGACGAATGCCCGTTCAGCGCCGAAAGTGCTCTCCATAATCCATCATCATATACTGTGATCACTACCCAAAACAATTCCCCTTTCCCTGAGGTAGTTCCGACCAAAAGCTATGCAATATGATTTACGATTGTATGATCCCCGGTCACAAAGCTTGACCGGTACCATTGCGGAGAGGTTAAATCCATCAGGGCTGAGCGCTGAGCGCCGAGAGCGGACGAAAGCCTTGACGGTGAGCGCCGGTTGGTATCCCAGGTTGCACAACGGTACATTCGATGGCTGGCAGCGAATGTACTTGGTAAGTTACACACGACAGATAACTAAGCGACGGCTATCCATAACAAGTAAATGGGACTCTCCTCGTCGTTGGCCCAGCACCGGTTCCTGTCAGGTTTTCTGTCGTTTGTGCACGATGAGCGGATTATAAATGATGGCAATCAATCTTGGCGGTGTATTGCTCTGAAGAAATGTGTTTGGGGTACTTACGCAGTTGTTGCCTATGAGATGGCTGTGAATTCACCCGATGAGCGCAGCAGCAGGAGGCGATGAGTAGCAACCAAATGTCCTCAATACCACCACCACCACCGCTGCCTCCATCGTATCATCCTTCACCACCTCATCTCGAAGAACCGCTGCTTGCACCGCGGCCCCATAAACTAACCCCCGATCTACCCGCAGAGGCACGTTTGATCTCCTCATTCGTCATTCGATATCGCGTATTTATTCCTCTTTCTTCTTTAGATGGCTCGTACCCTCGATAATCAAGTCGCCCGTGACCTCTCGATCCCTCCACCTCCTCCGGGAGTCAATCACTACGGTGCACCTCCTTCTCTCCCCTCTGGATCCCATAACATGACACCTGGTTTCGTTGTCCCCACTCTGTCCACCACTCCTGCTCCGATACCTCCTCCAGGCGACTCTTGGACTCCCTGGCAAGTCCCCAAGACCGGTTCACCACCTTCAGGCATCAGCCTTCAGCTGCCTCCATCGTCTGTCAATTCGGCCCAACAGTCTCAAATGCATCAAGCCGAACATTCTCCATTGCAGTCTCTGCCCTATCCAGGACCCCCTTCTCCCGAGGATACCCTCACAGCTACCATGGGTTCCTTATCTGTTTCTGGCCCGTCACCGAAGAAAACCTCTGAACCTCCTTCCCTCACTGCCTCCCTTCCCACCATATCATCACTCATCGCCGCACTTCCCTCTGTGCAGACCCCAACTAACACCCCCGCGTCCAAAATCGCTTGGTGTCGCGATGTTATTGGCTTGGTCGACCGCCTTTACGTGACTCCGAATCAAACGGGCTCTGCAGATCCCCCCTCAGGGCCCATCCACGTTGCTGATCAGGAACTCAATCGTCTTGTTGAAATCGCAGTACCCATGGTCCTTCAATACGCCAATCCCAATCCCGTACCTCAACAGCTACCACTTCATGTCGCCGAAGCCCTCTATCTGCGCGCGAAGTTTGAGTCCACTGGTGCCTACCCCCAGTTTATACCGCAAAATTCCAGGATGGCATTTCGCGACTACGAACGGGCCGCCCGTGCTGGGTATTCTACTGCCTGGTTCAAGATTGGACGGGATTACGAAAATTTCGGGGATTCCCAACACGCGAAGGACTGTTACGAGCGCGGCATCCGTAACAACAATGAAAGCTGTCTATATGTTCGTGTTTGATCATCCCAGATAGTCATTTGCAACTAATCGCTATCGATTATCAGCGAATGGGGATGGCCCACTTGGTGGGTCAACTTGGCTTGCCAGCTAACACTGAGGTGGCATTGCCTCTCCTCCAACGTGCCGCTACTTTGGCGACTGTGGACAGTCCTCAGCCAGCGTATGTTTTCGGCCTTCTACTCCTAGGAGAGTTCTCGCACGCTTCTGTGCCACCCCATCTCTTCACCCCTCTCATCCCCCCTGGAAGTTCGCGTGACAACGAAGCTCGGCGTCATCTTGAGCGTGCGGCCTATCTGAATTTTGCGGCGGCACAATACAAGCTCGGGCATGCTTACGAGTTTGCACAACCACCCTTTCCATTTGATGCATTGCTTTCCGTGCAGTATTATTCGCTTGCTAGCCAACAAGGAGAGATTGAAGCCGATATGGCCCTTAGCAAGTGGTTCCTGTGCGGCTCCGAGGGTGCTTTTGACAAGGACGAGTCACTTGCTTTCACCTTTGCCGAAAAGGCAGCGCGCAAAGGGCTTCCAAGCGCAGAATTTGCCATGGGTTATTATGTGGAAGTAGGGGTTGGTGGCCCTAAGGACATCGAAGCTGCACGAAAGTGGTACGAACGTGTATGTCGTACCTTTAATTATCTCTCCCTTTCCAGTTTCATGACTGGTTGGCTTTATCACAGGCATCCCAACATGGCAACGCGGACGCTACCGAGCGGCTCGCCGCGCTGTCACAGCCCGCGCCTGTGTCCCTCTCGCGTCAGGAACATGAAAATTTGACAGAGACGACTCTCGTGCGCAAGCGCACTCAGGCCAAGCAACGATCTGACGCATCTGGATCCGGGGCTGGGCCGCGTACGGGAGCACGCCAGAATGGTCAGCAAGTCGTTGCGGTCATCCGCCAGAGCTCACTCGCCCACCGTCCTGGTCCCGGTCCTAATCCCGGCTATGCTGCGCCGCCCGTTCCCGCCATGCTCACACAGTCTGGCAATCCTCCCGCGGGCATGCCCCCGCCTCCGGTAAACGAAGGCTATGCGAACCCCCATCGCCAATCACCTATGGGAAGTCCGAATCTCAACTCCGAGGGCTATCCACAACAGCGCCAGCCACCGCCGCAGGGCCCTCCAAGCGGCGGCAGCGGCTTTCGCCCGATGTCACAACATGCCGCTGGCCATCAGTCCACCTTACCCCCACCACAGCTACACGCGTCCCTACCTCCACCACAGCCACATGCGTCCCTGCCCCCTCCGGGGAGCGGCCAAGGATACCCATCACCACGCATGTCGGCATACGGACAGGGTGCGCGTCCCCCGCAGCAGCAGCCTGGCGCAGGACCAAGCGGACCAGGCGGACCAGGCGGACGTCGCCCTGGTCCGCCACGCACGGCGAGCGGAACGGGCCCCACATTCCTTGGTGGCGGCCCACCCCAGCAGTCGTCCGCCCCTGGATCTGCGCTCTCGTCTCCCGGTGTCTATGACGCACCAATGAAGCCTCCAGGACCTAAAGGACCTGCGACATTCCAAGAGATGGGATTCCAAAGCGAGAAGCTCGACAAAGATAACTGCGTCATCATGTGAAAAGAATCTAGACCCTTCGGACCAAAGGTAGAAACCGATAATAGGGTGTGTATATATCTGTGTGCTATATCATCCATGTTCTTATGACTATTTTCTTTCTTTCACGCATCTCGGTATTCCCCTGTCTAATGTGTTCGGCGTCTTCGTTTATTTTCGCCTTGATTCTTTTTTCGACGATTACATTACTTTCTGCTCTACTCTACACGCATTTCTCTTGATACCGTCACGATTTTAAAAAAGGACACTGCACGTTCGTATAGCGGAAATGAATCAACTTCCCATGAGCACATATATCTTGTTTATGCGGCAAAGCGAGAAGAAAAACATGGTCGTGACGGGTCATAAGATTAAGTATCGAAACGAGGCGGTACGACGATCGGGGAGCGACATAGGATACAGAGAGAAAACGGTGAGGGACCAGATGTCACCGTCATATAACGACTCAACGCCATTGCGAGAGTAGGGAAAAGGGAACATTATACACTAAGAAAAGAGAGACCATTTCAATCCGTAAAAGGTAGGATAGGGAAATCGCGAACAATAAGATAAAGATGTTTGAATTCGTTATTATAGGGCAATCATCACTCCTTCAGTCGCACCGCAACGGCAACGGCTGCTGCAGCGAGCACAAGTACACCTGCTGCTGTTGATACCACTTGAGTTTGTGAGTATTGTCCGTAGTGAATACGCTGCGCAAACACATCAATTTTACGAGTCGGACAAAGCACAAAGTTGATAACTTACCTGATTTAATGACACCACGTTCAGACTTGCCTTGCGGAGCTGCTCCGCGTCCTCTTCACTCATTACATCAAGTGAAGAACCTGACGATACTTTCCGCACAGATGGGTCAGGAGTGATTGGGTAAGCGCTTATCGGCACTGGCTTCTCCTCTTCCTCTCCCCGTCGATGTCCGTTAAGACGCCCAGGGGGGTGAGAATCCGAGTCCGAGTCACCTTCAGGAAGCCAGGGAGAACGAGGGCGAGGGTTGGGATTAGGCGGCAAACCACCTGCTGCAACAGAAGCGGAGGATGACCCACCGTCTCCATCCGCATTAGCAGCCTCTGACGAACTCGTGGAGCCATCCTTCGAGCGAGATCGGCCACGTGAAGTAGGAGAACGCTTCTTTCTTCGAGATTTACCGCCCGAGCCAGAATCCGATGACAGACTGCGGGGAGAAGGCGGTGTGACGAGTCCACTACGGGCGTTTCCGTTCTGTTTGTGTTGGAATGGTAGACGCTGCTGTTCCAAAGCAGTAAGCCCAGCATCTACTTTGGCGATGGTACCTTCGAGGCCTTTCTCAACAGCGTGGACGCGCGACTCCCATTCGTCGCGTGCCCGGGCCAGGCGCGCGCGCTCTTGAGCCCACTCTTCTTGCACTCCGCCCCACTGACCCTCCACGCCTTTCTTCCACTCATTTACGAAGGCACTGAGAGAGGCGCGTTCCTGCGTTGCCTCTGCGACATGAGTTTGTGCCTGAGTCTGGGACGCGTGCACAAGCGACTCGAGAGTGTTGACCTTTGCTTCGAGGAATGAGATCGTGTTTTGCGCAGCAGTATGTTGCGCTTGGAGTGAGCGCGAAAGCTCGAGGGCGGATTCAAGCTGGCTAGACAAGGCATCTAGGCGGTGGTTAATGTCTTCTGTCGGAGGGGGGGGACGCTCTGAATGGTAGTCTGCAACGGCGGAGATGGGGACCTTGATCGACTGCGGGCCTTATCGTCCTCATCGTCCATACCCAAACCAGTGGGCTCCGGTGTTCGGGGACGAGTGAGTTCATCCCTCCTGTGCCTTTGCTCCTCTTCCTCGGACGCCAATTGTTCTTCGTCTTCCTCCTCGACACGCTCAAGCTCATGGGAAGTCACCGTAGCTACACTGTGAGCATCGTCATCATCTGATGGGAGGTCACCATCTTCGTCATCTGTGTGTTGTTGGTTTGGTTCGGCGAGACGACGACCACCACGGATGCGCTCGAGCTCACGTTTTTCCTCTTCCATCAATTCTCGGAGGGAAGTCACTTCGCTTTTAATGACCTCATGCTCAGCAAGCAAACTGTCCAAGGAGCGGATCTTGTCGACGTGGGAGGCAAGCGAGACTTGCGTTTCTTGTAATTGTGCCTGAAGTTCGGACAATGCCGAGTTGGGCGCAGAAGGGCCAGCGTTCGGATCAGTTTCTGTGGGAAGGGACTGTTGAGGGGGTAGCACAGGAGGGAGAGTTTGTGGATATGGGGGGAGGGTCTGCGGCTGGAGGAATGATCAGTTGGAAACGGAAAAATGAGACAATAAAATGATGGTACGGACAATATTACCCCCGAGGGTTTCGTGTATTTCATTCATCGCGCCGGTGAGAGAATGTAACTCGGCACCGGTCTCACGACTTTTTTGGAGTTCGCCTTGAAGGCGGCTGAGGATGTGGTCAAAGGTGATACCACTCTTCCCTGGAGCGCGCATGTTGGCGCCCATGCCACCCATGCCAACGAGACCCTGCTGTTGGATGGCAGGTCGACGTGCAGGGCCTCCTGGGTTCTGAGTCCCAGTAAAGTTGAAAGCACTTGTACCATTGCTTGTGCCCGGTTGGCTAGAAATGGTTGAGATGGGAGGAGGATTTTGGTGCGACTCAACACGAGCAGCGAGCTGTGCTTCTTGCTCAGTGAGCACGCAAACGACACGAGCAGCGACTTTGTGATGGACTATGGTCTTGTTATCCTCGCCGACGATGTCGATACCAAATTCCTATTGGGGGGAATTGAGAATGGCAGAACAATGATGGAGAATGGAGGGGGTGGGAAGGCGGAGGTAGAGATACGACGTACAACGATGTCGCCAGTCTTGAGCTCGAAGGGCTCCGACTCAGCGCCCTCTGCGCTGAGCCTTTCGCCGTTGATAAAGGTACCGTTGGAGCTCTTCACATCTTTAATGTAGATCTAAAGAGGAGATGAGGTGGGAGGGAGCGCGGGAAAGTGGACAGCATGAACCTTTCCAGACTCCTCCCATACTTCTGCATGCTGTCGACTGAGGACTTTGGAGTCGAAAAAGCCATTGCGTTCTCCTGGAGCGGTCTTTGCATTAGTTTGGCGGCCGATCTTTATTCGCTGAGCTTGGGGAAGGTGGATGTGTTTGGGGATGAAAGAATCGTTGAGGGGGTATAGATAGAGAGCTGGGAGGGGGTGTTGTTGTACATGGGTAGCAAAGGGGGCTGGCATGTTGAGTGAAAAGTCCTCGAGGAGAGGATCTGAGAGAAAAAAGACAAGTGAATGGCGGGGGTCGGGGTCGAGGTCCAAGTCGAGTTGTCGAGTCGATGCCGCCGTCGCTGTGCGATGACTAAGCAATCAACCCTTTTTCTTTCACACGGACACGTGCCTCACATTGCCGCACGCCGACGAGGTCGAGGTCAAGTCAAGGGCGAGCAAGAGGAAAGCCACTCCGTCCATTCTTTCGATACCCTCTTCATGATATCCACCCCCTTGCAAGACGCTTCTCTCAAATCAACCCTTGCTTGGCAGTCAGACCTCGAGGCTCTCTTCCATCGTGCCAAGGACCGCTTTCCCGATGTTGTCTGGGCCCTCTTGACCGAAGAGGATGGCGAGCCAACGGGTGAACAAGTGTACGGCCACAAGGGTATGCTCTGGACCTGCCTCTCTTTCCCTGACACTCACCCGCCTTTTGCAGCCATAGTGTATGCCCGCGCACCACCGAGTTTTCAGGCCCGATATTTCTCCTTCCGTCCCGCCCCCATATCATCTCCAGTCCCTCTCGACACGTATTCTCCTTCTGCATATCCCACACAGTCTGCGCTATCTCTCTCCCTTGTCCCAGAAGGGTCTTCCATATCTCGCTCCCCTTCACCCTTTCGCCCTGCTTCTCCTGTCTCACATAATCAAGATGGTTTGATGCATCTAACCACCTCTATAAACCCAAATCTGTTCTCAAAAGAACTCGAATATCTTTATACCGGCAAAGGCCTTGGTGCTGCATTCGAGTTCTTCTATGATTCCACAGAGCACTATCGCGAAGAAGGTGATGCAGAAGAGAATCGCATCGACAAACTCCGCAAAGATCTTGTCTTCATGTGGAGATCTCGTCTTTATTCTGACGTCCGCATTGGCATCGAGGGCAGCTCCTCTGTCCATCACGAAGGCTTGGCTGCTGTATTTTCCACCCATCGTTTCATCCTTGTCTCAAGGTCGGACTACTTTCACAACGCCCTCCTTGCATGGAAGACACAAAAACCAGAAATCCGCGATGGGGACCAAGACACCGATTATCCGCCAGAACTACCTACCCTTATGCTTCCCTCACCTCCCTTTACTCCACCCTCTCTTCACTTTGTCCTTGGATTTATCTACACCGGAACTCTCATCTTCTCCAACCGCACATACGATCTCGACACCGCTTTCCACATAATGCGCTCGGCTACTTATATCTCCCTCGACAGTCTCTATGAGGAAGTTCAAGCCCGCATTGTGCACGAGATGATGCATGGCCTCTTTCACGCCTATGTCGAATTCAACGAGTATGAGCGCATTACTGGTGGCAAGTGGGGCGTTTCAGGGTGCCGATGCAGGCAATGTGCCCGTCGCATGCCTCGCGTTATCGAATTTTCTCTTCTGGACGACGTCAAGAATGAGTTGCTCCAGCGCGGTGCTCGTCGCGGACTCGTCGGAATGTTTGGTGAAGGCTGGTGCAACGCCGAGTTTGCTAAGCTCGACAAGAAGATCAGAGAAGCCGCACTAAAAGGCGTTGCAAAGAGGACCACACCGCCCAACGTATTCCCATTGTTATTCGCAGCCGAGTTTGCTTTAACAAAGCTTGATGCCATTATCGACCCCTGGGCGGACATTTCTCGTGACATGATTACGGACGCCCGACGTCACATCGATCATGTCCTCTGCACACAGGCAGAAGAGTGTTTTGCCCAGGCAGAGTGGCTCGAATTAATGGAGACAGATGGTGCAAGGTTTGAAGACAAAGAACACCTCGAATGGATCTTGAAATCTATTCAACGAGGGTTTACTGAGAAGGCCGCAGGAAGGTTATATCAGGTCTGCCTTTCTTCCACATACTCGAAACGTTCTTCCATCCCACTCATTCATGACAACCAGGCTCTCGTCTCCTCAGTCTTACTTCGCGCACTCGCATCGGACCCAAATGTTACAATGTTACCACCAACGTCTCTTGTCAGACAAAGGGTCGAAGAAACCCGAGTGGAATTGCTTAGGTGGATGAAGAAGCGCTGGGTGGTCATCCGTATGGAAGGTGGCTTTGACAAGTTGGACGGGTGGGCTTTAAAGGAGATTGGCCATGGTAAGGAAACACACTCTGACCGTAGATGTGAAACAAAGGCTGAGGTCTGCCAGAACTCGAAATTTCGACCGATGACTTGGCCTCTCCCTCTACACCAACTCCTTCCAAGGGTAGTTCGGCGCACAACGGCGTTCGCTCTACTAAACATCTGGACGCAGAAACTGACACACTCAGCCAACACTCCCTGAGGACAAGCATATTGAACCGTAATCTAGCGAAGCACCATACTTCACCGTCTCAGAGAGAACCGTTGATGTCTTCTGGCAGTTCGATTCGCTCCGTTGCTCGTAGTACACACTCTACGACGTCCAAAATCAGCGAAATATCGACAACACAACCACGTCGCCCCAGTGGACCCAGGCCCGATTCCAAGCTTACCCCTTCAGGGGAACCAACCTCCCGGTCATTATCTCGCGCGTCCTCCACATCCACTGTTGGCGACGATCAGGACAAAACCACAACGGATACAACTGCACGGACGCCTAAACGGCTTCGAACGGGCCCGGAGATCCCCCCCGTTCCGCGGCCAAAATCTCCTTCGGGCTCGGTCGCGTCAGTTCGCTCACGAGCATCCACAGTAAGGAAACACACGCAAAGCACGCCTTCTCCGTCATTACGCGTACCCAGCGTTGCATCGCGGCCCACTTCTTCCGTCTCTCAACGCAGCGATGTATCGTTTAAGAGCTCCAAGTCTGACCTTCCAGGAGATCTTGCACCACGACCTCGACGCAACTCAGCCTCGTCCTCTGTCTCGACTGTAAGCGTGAGGACGACGGCGACGGCGACCTCTACCGCACCTGCTGGCCCTAGGCCAAGGCGAACATCAGCAACGTCAGTGACAAGCACGAATACGACAAAGTCAAAGAAGGGCGTCGTTCCTCCTCTCCCAGACACGATCAAGCTCAGCACGCGGCCATCACCAAAGCAGCCCTCGAATGGTTCTCTTCGGCCTACGGCTTCGACCTCTCCTTCGACTCTGAAGAAGATTGTTCCACGAAAATCCGTAACCGGAAAGCCTGGGGAATCCCTTTCAACTAAAGCAAAGGCTGTTACATCACCATCTACAGCCGCCGCCAAGGGGAAGGGGAAGGAACCTTCTACGACGAAGAGGGCGTCATCTTCGTCGACAGAAACGGAGTCATTATCCAAAGCGAATCTTCAAGCAGCAGCCGCGAGTGAAGCGTCCGCATCTACTGCAAGCATCCTTGTGTCTCCGCGTCACAAAGGACAGGCTGAGACAACGCCAATGTCCGACCCCCCTTCTCACATTTCACCACCAGTCGCTCCATACGCACCGCGCGGGGCAACGCTCGAGGTGGGGATCCCGTGCATCATCACATCGAAACGTGCGCGCTTCCGTGCACTCGCGCGGTACATCGGGGAGGTCGAAGGCGAATTAGGTCCGTGGGTAGGCGTCGAGGTGCCGATGGGAGACACGTGGCCCGGAGACAAGCTCGATGCCCGCGCATGGCACGACGGCACGTGGGGCGGTGTGCGCTACTTCGAAATCGGAAGCGCAGCGGACTGGAACTTTGGAGACGAAGTGCGAGGCACGCGCCGAAGGCGGCTGGATGGCCTCAGCACAATTGGCAAAGGGGGACATAGCCTCAAGCGGGATGGCGGCCACCTCGACACGGTCGGGAGGCAGAAGCGGCTGCGCAGTGCATCTCCGGCAGTATCTGACCCCATTGCGGGAGAGTCACGGGGATTGTTCGTGCGGCCTCAACAGGTGTTGTATGTAGTGGACGCAGTTGGGTCTGATTTATAGGTTGTTGTTTGATGATATCACACTCACGCTCACTCGCTTTCCATTGGCTAAACTTCGCATTAGCTACCATCACAGTCCTTTGTTTTCTTTTGTTTCCCCCTTCTTTACATACCCTACTGACTTTGTCTCATGCCCATGATCATCTCATCCAATGCATCTATCCGATTATATAATCAGATACTCGAATAATTGACTCGACTCAGATCCTGTAATCTTACTCCCTCGTCAACCACAATGCGTTACTACGAAGCACGGTATCCAGAGGTCGATGAGCTCGTCATGGTGCAGGTCCGGCAGATCGCCGAAATGGGTGCCTACGTCAAGCTGGTGCGTCGAGTTTCGATGTTCGATGTTGGCGCTTACGATCCGAGGGAAAATTAGCTCGAGTATGATAATATCGAGGGAATGATCCTCCTCTCTGAGCTCTCCCGTCGCCGTATCAGGTCCATCCAAAAGCTAATCCGGGTCGGCCGTAATGAGGTCGTCGTGGTGCTTCGCGTTGACAAAGAAAAGGGTACGAGTAGTGCATTTCGATTCTATCAACTCACTCATCGTCTATAGGCTACATTGACCTGTCCAAGCGCCGCGTGTCACCAGAAGACATCACAAAGTGCGAGGAGCGCTTTATGAAAGCTCGCACTGTCTCGTCGATCATGCGACATGTCGCATCTCGGTTGCCCACGTTGGACCCAGATACCGAACAGGACGGCGCCGCTGCATCCGCCGAGACTAAAAAGGACCAAGACAAAGATGGTGCCGACGTCGTCGTGCCGTCCACCGGTCCAAGTGAGGAAGAGCGCCTCGAGAAACTGTACGAGCAGGTTGCGTGGCCTCTAGGCAGAAAATACGGGAATGTGTACGACGCCTTCAAGCTCTCATTAACGCAAGTATTTTTTTGTTACTCCAACTTTTGCCTACTTTAAAATAACCCTTCGTCGTCTCCGCAGAGAACCAGACGTGGTGTTCTCGACCCTCCAGCCCGTGCCGCAGGCGGCGCATAACCTCCTTACGGCCACTATCGCGCGCCGATTGACCCCACAGCCGATCAAGCTGCGTGCGGATATCGAGCTGACGTGTTATACACCGTCTGGGATCGAGGCGATCAAGAAAGCCCTCAGAGCGGGCGAGAAATCGAGCACTGAAGCCGTCCCCATCAAGGCCAAGCTCGTAGCGCCACCATTATACGTGCTGAGCACAAACGCGACCGACAAGGTTCGTGAGATTCAGTCTACTTGTGCAACCGTCTGACAGATTCGACAAAGTATGCTGCCGTCGAACGTCTGGAACGTGCCATCGAATCCATCCAAGGTACTATCGAGAAGCAGGGCGGCAATCTCATCGTCAAGATGAAGGTGAGGAAGCGACTCGGACCTTGCTTCAAAGTATCTCACTCTCATTTTTATTTCAGCCAAAAGCTGTGTCGGAAACAGACGAGCACGATCTTGCGCAACTGATGGCGAAAGCCAGCCGCGAAAATGCAGAAGTATCAGGGGACGAGGACGAGGAAGAAGCAATAGCATGACCCCACTGTATATTCTTTGGTTGCAAGGACCATAACGTTCAAGTAATTATATTGTAAGGGGTTAAAACGTCCACAGACTTTCAACGATAGTCCTGCCGGAGTCATCCCCTTCTCCAAAGATACCAATAGGTTCTTCGATCTCCACGGCAGGATCTTTTTTGATGCGTCGCTTGAGTTCTCCTTCGATCAGCTGCAAATTGAGTATATCAGCTTCATGGGAAGTGGTGAGTAACAATCGTAACAACCGTCGCATAGGTGTGGTCCAGGAAGTCCTCTAGAGGATAGCTCGGCTTGGTGAAAGCCTCGTCGAATATGCATGCCAGCGTCGACACGCCTGCATGGTAGTGACGTTTGTGCGAGCGCAACTCCCAGAGCGAGGAATCCAGCGCGTTCGTCAAGTTTGGATTGGGCTCGTTGGCCAGGAAGGGGTCTGAGCGAACAAACGATTGTTCAGAAAACCTGCAACAGTTAGATGCAAAAAATACGTGCCTTCGAAAGCCCCCAAATCCTCGTCGCGGTGGATCATACGCATCAACGCGGGGTGGCGCTTGAGGATGTTATAAACGAATGGGATCATGATCACGATGCTGGAAGGGGGTGCGGCGAGCGATAGACGAGAAAGACGCTTTACAAACGAGGCAAGCAGCGTTGCGGGGAGATGCCTAAAGACCCAGGAGTAAGAACTCTACCGGAAAGCAAAGGGTGAAAGATGCTGACGTGGAACTTAGAAACAGTTCTGCGAGGCGAAAAAACCTGCTTCGATATTTAAGGTGCAGGAGATCCTGGTCGAGGAAGGCATATAAACGGGTGTAGAAAGACGGGTAGTCCCTGTCGCACGGTGCTGAATGACTGCAAACGAGTAGTGACGATGCCAAGCGGCTTACAAGTTGTATTCTTGCATGAGGATGAATAGTGTGTTGAGTGCGAGCAAGCCGACGGCACCCCCTGGGCACCTTCATCAACTAGTGGAAAACGAAAGATATCCCAACACCTACCATAGTCCACACATCCACTTACCCAATCCATCACCATCACAGCCCTCGTTAGATGTGGCATGACACCGCGATGCATGACATTTAGCACCCGAAGCGACAGTGCCCTTCCGGCGTCATTATTCCCAGATAGTCGGGGAAGCAGTCGAAGCCAGAGGCGCGTGATAACGGCGCGATGGGAAGCTAGCGAGTGCAGCGACTGATGCACGTTGAGCCGGCGCAGGCGCGTCGATGGCTCTGATCCCGATGGTTTCTTTTGCTTCTCGTCGTCGAAGAAGTTACGCCAGTCGTCTTCAGTTGTGTCGATATCGTCGTCAGAGTCGGGATCAGAGCCAGTTGGTGCGTTTTTGGATGCTGCTGGCTTGGTTTGCAGTTCTTCGACCCACCAGGACGCGGACTTTAGGTCAGACTGAGTTGTTGGCAGGGAATCAAACCTCTCGAGAAGTGCAAGAAGATTTTCGGAGACATGTGGATCTGTCGTGGACGAAGAGGGCGACAGAACCGGTCTAAAACGGGAGGCTTTGTTAGGGGTGAATAGATCTCCTTCGGGGAACAGAAATCGTACTCTGCGTCTCTCAGGAAGAACCACCGGACGTCAACGTAGACGTTCAGCCACTTCGAAACAAATAGATCCCGCAATTCTGCATCCACTTCGTGAGCGAGCGCTCCCTGAACAATCTGCTTTTTCCCACCACGCTCAGAAGGGGGGCACGTTAGGAGCGCGGTAATGACCTTCTTAAAATGAGGCACATGAAACTGCGGTGTTTGTGATGATCTGGTCAGGGAAGAAGAAATATGTTTCAAGAGCGACATGAGGATATCGAGGGCCGAGGTCTGCGTCGTATGTAAGAGATAAACTGAAATAAAATCGCAGGACGTGTGACGCACTCTCAGCAAAGATTCTTCGTCCTTGAGGAGCCCAGTGAGAAAACGAACATACTCGTCCAGCCGTTCCAGTATCCACCCTCTTACGAGCTTTTCTTGTTCGCTCGTAGAATTCTCCAAACATCCTTTGGAGATCAACAAGACAAAGACACGGTAGCAGGCATAGATAGCTTTGAGAACCGACTGTGGATTATGGAGAGAGACAGTGAGAGAGATGAGGTCGGCAAGGGGGTTTAATGAAGCACCAGAGGAGATGGAAGCTGTTATAATATCCTCCAGCTCTTTTATGCGTGAATCGTCTTGTAATTTTAATCTCTTCCTAGACTTTCCGGAGCGTAGCGAAGTCATGACGGAACGCCGGACCGGTGGTAGGATAACGAAGTTATTTATTTACTAGTTGTTAATCGTACATCCTGACGAAACTTGAAGAGGAATCAAGAGTGATACGGTACGACGACCATGATAGAACAGTGTCCCGTGAAATCTGGGTCGGGTATGGCGAAACAAAAACAACACTCGTCGCGACTCTGCACAAGTACATATCATATCTCCGTTTTAACTTCCTCTTTTGTTGGTTCAACTATCTGTCCATGTCGAACAGGTCATCGTCATCCCCAGTCACCACTGGTCGACTGAGCGGGCTCAATGGTGTGCCCCAACCCTTTCCGCTTGTATTGCGGCCTGCTGTAACACTACCAGGCCCAACCGGCGGTCGCGGGGCAGTAGCACTCATGTAGTGCGTGCGTGATGCCAGAGATTCCATCCCAGTCATGCCGTGAGGGTGCGCGTTCGGTGACATGCCGATCCACTCTGAGAACTGCACCCGCTCGCTCGCGTTGGCCTGGAAGCTTGAGCTCGGTGCGAATGAGTTTGTTTGCGAAGGTGCAAACGTGCTCGATGCAGCGGGCGAAACGAGACTGGGCGGTGGTGGTAGCGCATGAATACGAGAATAACCTGCTGCAAGACCCTGTGGCAAGCTTTGTCCGGGCGCATGCGCTTGAAGGGCACGAGCGGATGGGGAGAGCATGCTCCTTCCGTCTTCTCCGTTACCTCTAACTTCGCTTGTGGCAGGAATTGGTCTACCAAGCTGGAAGGGCTGATCGCCAAGGGATTCTGAGGTACCGTTGAATGGCTGGCGCTGAGCGGGAGGGGTAGGGGTAACCGGGTCATTGATCCGGGCAAGAAGGTTTGCTGCATTCACGTTTGAAGATCCGTTAGCGGAGCTAGGTGCATGTGCACGAAGACCCGAAACAGTAGCCGTAATCCCTGTGCCCGGTGCTGCGTTCCTTGAACTGAGATAGTTCTGGTAGTTCCCTGGAAGGAAAGCAGCCGAAGCATTGGAGGGTGACAGGAAAGAATTTATGTGATCATCCGCGAGGGAATGGCTGCCAAACGCAGAGGTAGATCGGAAGGAGCTGGGGGTGCCGTTACCAACAGCTGGGACCGCGCCACCAGGAGCACCGACGTCTACCCCGCTTTTGCGAGGAGAACCGATAACATTCTGACTGCCTTCAGTCCAGATTGACTTGATGTCCCCGAGTAACGACGGAGCCGGAACTGAGCGCGAGTACCTGTGGTGATGCGTTTCGGCACTCGGACGGGGATTGGCAACCCACGCTGTGCCCGGGATAGCATTTGTTTGGTGGGTCCGGGAGTATCTCCGCGATTTCTCCTCCGGAGTTAGCAACTCACTTAATGAGCCAGGAACAAAATCTTCGAAATCCTCATCCTCCACAACAATCTCATCGAATCTGTCCTGTGCACCGCCCGGAGGAAGCTCTGGACGCCAGGCGTGGGTAGCGCCCAATGACGCCGCAATTCCAGAGCGCGCCTTGAGATCATCTGAGTGATTGGGTTTGTTTTCATAAGAAAAGAAAACGGATTGTGCTCCGGGAGCAGAGAAAGGTGACGTCGACAAAACAGCTGCACCCTGAGACGGTGATGCGCCGGGAGAGAACCCGTTCACACGAGCAACGTGTCCGTGAGACGACACTGAACGAGGCGAGCCAATAGGACCTAGGTCTGCGGGGTTTGTCGGTACGCGCATCTGGCGAGGGGCGGATGGTGGGTGGAAGGGAAGGGGAGAGGTAGACGGATTCGGCACAGCCGGTGCTTCCTCTCCTTCGGCGTGAAGATCTGGTGGTACATCCTCGACTACTTGAAGAGGGCTGGCTTCCTTGGGCGGGGAAGGGAAGGGATTGTTATATGCAGGGGCACTGGGAAGCTTATTGCTCTCGTCGGGTAATCCATATGATGCAAACTCAGTGTCCTGAACTGGAGGCGCCGGTGCAGATGGGGACACTGCCGCTTTGAGTGGAATTGGCATAGGTGCACGTGCTGAACTTTGGAGAATACGCGTGGGGGCCGTTGAGCCAGAGAGAAGAGGATTTCGCATCGAGCCGTTTCCAGCTCCGGAAGTTCCACTCCCTGTGGCGGATGGTGGCCCAGATTTGGAGGACTTGCCACCTTTTCCGCCCTCTTTAGACTGACCGTTCGCATTGGCGGCTAATTGCGCGGCTTTCTTGTTTTTACGATCCATAGCCATGCTCTGACCAGGCAAGATATGTGCGAGCGCGCATTTATGGCCAAATTTACAGTTGCCCTTGACGAACCAAGCGCAGACACCTTTTGGCTGACCGGGTTCGTTGTTCGCATGGGAAAAGGGACATGAGACGCCGGCGGTACAGGAGCCAACCTTGAAAAACTTGCACGGAACGTGAGAGAGGTCCTTGGCTGTGACGGCTCGCGCATAAGCAGACCGGAGGCATACGCAAAGGATAATTTAGCATACTTTTGGTGGAGCCTTTCGCTTTCGATCCCTTTTCACGGTCCTTGCCGTCTCTGTCGCGGTCCTTCTCCCGATCGAGGTCACGGTTGGACTCGTGATCAGCATTTTTATCGAGAACAGGCATGATAAAGGTGCAGGAATGAGTGTGTGAGGGTTGTAATAGGAGGATAGAAAGTAAAAGGATATCGAGTAGGCGAAGGGAGGAGATACTCGGGGAAGCGAGATGAGAGAGGGCGGCGTCGAGGAGAGCAAGCAGCGTGCAGTGACTAAATTGGGTAAAGGGCGTCAAATTGCGGACATAGCACGTGGATGTCACGTGCGGGAGGATTGCTAAGTATTAAAAAAGAAAAGAAAGGAAATTGTAAAAAAGACAATAATGAGTTGTGATGGCCGGAACACTTCCACACTCTTCACACATGGAACACATCGCAGACCCCCGCGTTGGCAACTTCGCCATCGGCCGTCACTACCAACTCTTGGACGTCATTGGCGAGGGTGCCTATGGCATCGTCTGGTAATCACTTCTCTTCCTTTGCTCTCGTCCTCCGCTCACACGTCCCAGTTCGGCCGTCCATGTACCATCTCAACGCAAGGTCGCTATCAAACGCATCACACCCTTCGATCATTCTATGTTCTGTCTACGTACCCTCCGCGAAATTAAGCTACTTCGCCACTTCAACCACGAGAACATCATCTCCATCCTGGATATGCTCCAATCACCAAGCCTCGAAGAATTCAAAGAGGTTTACCTCGTCCAAGAGCTAATGGAAACAGATTTGCACCGGGTCATCCGTACTCAAACACTCAGTGATGACCATTGTCAATACTTCATTTACCAGGTATGTCTATGTGTCATCTCCAATGGTCCCGCTTAGACCCAGCCCATTTTTCCACTTGGCACCGAACCATCCTACGAAAAAAGACCTTGAGGGCACTCAAGGCGCTTCACTCCGCTGACGTCCTTCATCGCGATTTAAAGCCATCGAATCTGCTCTTGAACGCGAACTGCGATCTCAAGGTACGACCATAATCCGAGCCTGATTCCTTTATTGATCCGCTCTAGCTATGTGACTTCGGCCTCGCACGATCTGCTCGCCCACCCCCAGATATGGATGACAGTAGCAACTTCTTAACGGAATATGTTGCCACTCGGTACGTCGTATCCGCGCATCCTGTGCGCTGCTAGAGCCGTGTCTAGGTGGTATCGTGCTCCTGAGGTCATGCTTACCTTCAAAGAATATACTCGCGCAATTGATATTTGGAGCGTGGGTTGTGTGCTAGCTGAGATGCTGAGCGGAAAACCTCTTTTCCCTGGCAGGGACTGTGAGATTATCGCCACCCCTACATGAAGGGGACCTAGATTCTTTCGCTTACCCGTTTACATCAGACCATCACCAACTTTCCATAATTCTCGATATCCTCGGGACACCTTCTTTGGACGACTTCTATGCGATTACCTCACAAAGATCAAGAGAATACCTTCGTGCGCTCCCATTTCGCAAGAAAAAACCTTTCGGCCAGCTCTTCCCCGAGGCGAACCCAAAGGTACGTAAATGAAAATAAAGCTCGTAGAATGACGACCGCTTAATGACCCTAGGCAATTGATTTTCTTGAGAGATGCTTGACTTTCAGCCCTAAAAAGCGGATAGACGTAGCTGAGGCACTTGCGCATCCATATCTGGAGGTTGTTTGTCCATGCTTCCTTGTCGCCATACCTTCTGAACCGGTTTCAGGCTTATCACGACCCCGACGACGAGCCCACAGCGGAACCCATCGATCCGTCATTTTTCGATTTTGACAGTGCCGTCCCTCTAGGGAAAGAGAAACTCAAGGGTGAGCCTATTAACTTCTTGTCCATAGGTGTCCGTTAATATGTAATCGGCTCAGTCTTAATTTATAACGAAGTGATTACTTATCACCATAAAGGTGAAGTCCAATAGTGTTGTAAACATTGTATACCTGCAGTTGCACGTGTGTCTATGTGTATGTACATCCTTGACTATACCATTGTGCCTGTTCCTCTTGAAATGTTGGGGAAGATCACTACTGAGGGGCAAACCTTCACGCCTAGATACTGTCCTAGATACGGTTATGAACTATGATTGTGAGAGAAGAGGTGAAACAGATTTGTAGTGTAAATAGCAACCGCGGTAAAAATTGAAGTGGGGAGTAGAAGGCGCTTGGCATCATCGAGATACATGCACATAGTTCAAAGCAGCATCCTTCCCGACCATCGAGGCATCGGAATGCACTCGCGCACGTTTTCAATCCCACTTAGCCAACTAATTAACCGCTCAAAGCCCATTCCGTACCCACCATGCGGAGCACCACCAAACTTGCGCAGATCGAGGTACCATCGGTAAACACCATCATCTAGTCCTTGCCGTTTGATAGCAGCCTCGAGCCGAGTCGGCCGCTCTTCACGTAACGAGCCTCCGACAAGCTCTCCGACGTGAGGCACAAGTAAATCAAAGCATGCGACGGTCTTCCCATCATCATTTTGGCGCATATAGAACGGTTTAATCGCAGAGGGGTAGTCCGTCACGAAGATGGGACCCCGCGTGAACGATTCTGCAAGCCAGCGCTCATGTTCACTTTGCAGTGCTGCACCCCAAGTAGGTTCGAATTGGAAGCGGACGCCGCTTTTTTGGAGTTCATGGATTGCATCAGTGTATGTGATGCGGCCCACGACGCTTCGGATAATGCTGCCATAGACACGCGCGACACGCCGGCATCCTTCTGTAGGAGACTCCAGTCTGGGCTATCGATCCGTAAGACATGTTTGATAGAGGCTTCCACGACGCTGCACAGATCATCAACAGAGTAGACAAAAGCCCACTCTGCCTCGAGCATCCAAAATTCGGCGAGGTGCCTTGAAGTTTGCGAGCGTTCGGCACGGAAACAAGGAGACAGAGTCCACACTCGTGCTACACCATTGGATAGGGCTTCGAGATGAAGTTGCGACGAAACGGTCAAATACGATGGTTTGCTGAAGAACTCTGTGTCATGGGCAGCTGGACCGTGACTAGCCCGGCTGGACGGGGCAGGCGTTATGCGAAATGTCTCGCCAGCACCTTCTGCATCGTTGGACGTGATGATGGGCGTGTGGGCGAAAGTGAAATCATTGCCTCGAAAAAATTCGTGGAAAGACTGCATAACGGCGTCGCGTAATCGTAGAACCGCTCCTTGAACGTCGGTGCGAATTCGTAGATGTGCGTGATCCCGGAGGTAGTCTATTGTCAGAGCTTGCTTTTGAATAGGATAGGTCTAAGAACAGAATAAGTGGCGTAAACTTTAGAGTGAAGGCGGTTTGTACCTCTGGGTCACACTCGCCTAGAACGTCGACAGACTCCGCAAGCAACTCGTTATCCTGGCCAGACCCGGGACTCGGGACAAGGACCCCCTTCACGCGGACGCTGGCACCATTTGTCAACCTTTTCTTTTGGGAAGAATGTATATCAGCATTCCACGGAGGAGATAGGAGTTACTGACACCCTCGCGTGGACCGGGTTCTGAAAAACTACCTGGAGACTCTTCGAGGTGGTGCCGTCATGGACCATCGCGAACGCGACCCTCTTTTGCAGTCTGACCGATTCACCCATCCATGTACCTGTATAGGTTTCTGAGTAGGCGCAGATGTAAGCACCTGGCGAATTGTCCTTCCCAGACGGGCACAGTTGAAAGAGGAGATGAGCTGAGGTTTGGACATGCCCTGCGTCAGTGACGGTCGCGTGTGCGATAGGTTCCAATGCAATGGGTATCATGTGACGCGTGGCAGTTCTATCTACGCGTTGTGCCTCAAACGTTAGTTCCATTTCCATTCCCTGGCGTCATGTTCGCCTCGGCGGATAAAGGTAAATCTTCGTCGAAAGTCACTACTGTACTGACGATTCATATCTCCGTATGTCTAGCTCCGCAGAGCTTTGGCTTTCCTGGAGCGACGCCGCAAGGGCCTTGCTTCTCGGACATAGCTGCCAGATTACACCGATGTTCCAATATTCCTCAGGCTGTGCCCCAGTGCAATTTTTGCCTTGTCCTGAAACTGTTCTTACCGATGGGCTTGTAAACGTACATGCGACAGTTCTTCATTCCGGTGTTCACATATTTCCTCGCTTCGCCTACCAGAATTTTCAAATGCACGGGGACTCTGTGCTGCTGCTTACTCTGCTTAAACTGCTGGGCGAGATTATGGAACGTCTCGTCAGTCTCTTGTCCCCGAAGAGGATTCAAATCCAACATCGACTAAACCAGTCAGTGAAGACGTCTCAAAGTCGGAATCGCATCGGTGCACAGATAGATCTTTGGTATGCAAATCTGAATCTTACTGTACCGGCCGATTGGTCGTCTTTTTCGCCATTGCTTCCCCCCATTTCTGTATGGTATCTTTGATGACGTGTTTTGCGGCTCTTCATTGATTGTGTTCTAGTCTTCCCACTGATGCTTCACCGACACAAAGCATTTACGTCCCACCTACAGTACCAACTTCTCTTCGTATGCAGCGGCGTATTGAGATCTGGAAAACATTAATGCCTAATTGACAGGAAACACACACGCTTCGTCCGATCACGCCCTATTGTGGCGTCTCAACCCCTCTCAGCCCATCCGCGCAACCCTGGAATATACCCTCGGTTTCTCCCTAAGTTTCAACCACAGGATATATTGAATGCTCACACTGTTGTAACAAAACTTTACGGTGTACTTCCACAGGGCTAACCCGGAAGGAATCCTCCGAAGATATCAATGCGCAGCACGCACGCGCCCTGACCCACTGATTACCATTCGAGCATGCCTTGCGATTATGGCGTTGCTCAACTGACACTACCGTGTGATCCCCGCGGCAGAACTACCTCCTCTCACTCCGCGCCTCAGCCTCTGCCTTCCATAGCTGCCACGTGCCGGCTTGAAAATTTCGGTCTGGTAACGACGCGGAGCGCAGCAGGTACAGTATGCTTCTTTTTTGCGTTGTCAATCCCGATTCATGCAACTCCGCTGCCCTTTCTCCAATACCGAGGTGATTCGAGTCTGCCGCATAGCCCACATGGTCGCCTATGGGGTCTGACCCTGGCTGGACATCACATGAACCGGCTCTCCCGATTGCCATAGCAATGAAATTGGATGTGTGAGTGGCATTGAATAAGCATTGTGGTAACGTTCTCCGTCTTACCCTTTCCTTTGTCGAGAATCAGTGTTGACAATTGACATGCGGGCTCTTCGGCTGACTCTATTTCTGGTATGTCTACGTTATTGGCTATGCTGGCTAGAACCTGGCAGGCCCAGCCCTCCTTGGTAACATCTACCCGAAGGCTTGTTTAGAAACGTGGCGTTTCCCATCCCGATGATGACCCGGGCTCCGACGACGCCCGACAATCGATTGGCGTCATCTTCCGAATTTGGACACTCACATCCCAAGGACCCAAGAAAGATAGAACTCCTGCTATAGAACTCCATGTGTGAACGAGTTTCCTTGTATGTGCCCAGCCCGATGTCGTCCGCGGCGACAGGGACAGTAGGCGCTCTCATAAATTGTATTGGCCATCCAATCTCCTCGATACTTCGCGTTCTTGTCACCACTCGTTAGATAGAGAGTTTGATCTGGTATCCACGGCCGGTAACTCCAAAAATGCTAATGGCGGTGTTTCATGCGTCGGCGGTGAGTCTGCCGTCTGGCAACTTTATACATCAGATACATCATTCGTAGCCGCCATGTATAGGTCAGCCATACCCTCTCAATACCTATGAATCTTCGAAACGGTGAGAGAATAACTATCGGTCTCGGTGCCGGATCTGTTGCAATCAGGCTTCGTGGCGGATGCGTTGAAAAACACGCCGCCTCGGAGCAGGCTGTTTTCACTCCAGCATTGCGATCAATATACGCGCCCTCACTCTCGTTTAAAAGAGGTGATCGTTGTCCTATACGTTCTGCAATAGCCATGGCACTTCGTATCCCCACGCATCTCGACTCGTTCATTCCGCCACCTGCAGAGCAGGTGCAGCAACGTCGACCGTGGCAAGGGACGCTTACACTCACTTTTATGAATACAACCCAGGGTACCTACCAGGATGTCTTTGTCACCGCAGCAGAGACTGACGGTGAGAGGTGCGCCCCCGACGCAGTCGAAGTTATGGACACAGGCTGACTTAATCTGCACCTCTAGTCGAATGGACCTCTGGCCAAGGCGCCTCCTTGTGTATCTCAATGCACGTCGCGTCGCGCACAATGACATAAAGGCCTGGACCAAACGCTTCACCCCACCAGTCTGCGCCTTGATGCCCGACAAGCTTCCTGATCCAGCAGCCAACGCGTTAAACCAGGCGAACTTCGCCAATCTCAGCCGCATGCTGCTTGAAAATCAGATGGTAAGCTTCCAAGTTGCGCGCAATGTGTCTTCAGTTTTCGGGACTCACTTCGCGTCCAGGTGGCGCTAGCCCCATGGGGTCAAGAGAGCCCGCCAGGCGCTGGAATGATGATCTACCCAACGTCATCGTCCGTTTCGCTGCTAGTTGGTGCCGTGTTTTTGATGGGCCCTTTCCCCGAATTCGCCACACCTCAGCAGTCAGGCCACGCAAGTCAATCAAGTGCCGTCACGGGGCAGGCATCTCATCAGGTATGACTCTTTCAGACCATTAGGAAATTTCCGAGTTGGGCCTCATTCCCCTGTCCAGTATCCATACGGCAGTCATCACAGCTCCGGTCGTTATGCCGCATCTTGAAATTGCCCAAGGCGACGGTCAGCGTTCTAACAGATAGAATGGAGAGGTTCTCCACCCCGCTCTTCCAACTGATCAATTAGAATGATATTACTTTACCACGCTCTGGATGCCAGTTCGTCCAATTATTGATCATCCGGCGATGATCGCTTTTGTGTCGCCCCCCTTTTTTTATAATTTTTATAAGCGCGCACTTGTAGCAATAGTTTTTGACTTTTGACTTTGAACTTCATCCCGTCGTATCCCGGGTTTCTGTATCGAAATTATTCGTTACGTCATTGTCCATCTTTAGAATAGCCCAGATACTCTGTATCTACAGATGTCCGTACTAGATCTTCGCATGTATTTGCATCGTCCAAATTCCATTTACAACTTTTTCGGTGAAACTTGTCCTGCCTCCACTCCAGAAGCAAACAGTGGAATCGCCGGCCTTGTTAAAGTAAAAAGAACGTCAAAGGCGCTGTAAGGTCCACATACGTGTTGCGCATGCAAACCGCCGTCACGCCACCACATTCGGTCGTATTAGCCACAACCTACACTCGGCCTTCTCGGTCTCGTCTCGCATTGTTCGCCACCACGTCCACATCCACGCGTTCACGCCTACCCACGTTCGTGTCTATTGTATCTGCTCCATTGTACCTCCTGCATTGTCTCTCTGTGTCCTGTGGCTCGCGCATCATGTATATATACTTTGGCCCTCGTGTTTCGAATGTATCCTTCTCCCCTGCTGTTCTCGAAAACCGTCTGTCCGACTTTGTGTGAAAACGTCGATCCGTACATCGCACCCGCGCCGATTGTGTCTACGTTCTCGCCTACCGCCTCCGAATCGCATCTGAACTACATTGCCTTTCCTCTCTTCCTCTCATCTGTCTGCATCTTCCCTTGGGACGACACCTTATACTCGCACTAAACCCTTCAGCGCTCACTGGAATTATAATTGAACAATTGAATGAGGACTCATCCAATGGATATGGCATGGGCAGAGCGTAAGCTGATATGTAGCCAATGATCCCGATTCCATGTTAGATTCTACTGTACATCTGGCGCTGCCGAACCAAGCGCAGGGAGCTGTCTAAGGTGCACAGGCTGAAGGGCGTGGTACGAACGTGGCGAACGTAGGCCTGATGGGTGTGCCCCAAAAGATAATTGCATCGCGTCCCCTTCGGAAGGACTGGATAGTAGTGGACTCTGATTCAGGTTCTCGGGTAAACAGAGCAAAGGCAGCCTTGGAGTTCTGTGGAAACCGGAGCCTGAGGAGCTTCTCGGCTTGTTTCTTGCCAGAGACTGAACATGCAATGTAATGCATGAGGCGACACCGGCGTGCCAACTTGGCGTTCAGTGTCTGGCGTTGGGTTGATCGAAAACGACCGAAGTGATCTAGAGTCGTATCACTCCTCGTTCTCTTTCGCATTCGCACTGACGTGACATCATACCGAGACCATTCTTCAATAACACATTGTCTTGATGTGAAGTCGTAGTGTTATACAGACATTTTGTTATGATATATAGAATACAGTACGCACTACAAAAATTGTAATTTTTTCTAATTGAGGCTCGGAAATGTTCAAAATGTGTACCCACTATTACCTAGTCCCATATGAGAGCCACACACGCCTTGCGACATGGTTGAGACATGCAAAACTCGGGCGAGTTTGAAGTTTTTTTCTTCGATCATCTCATGTATCATCTTCATAGCGAGGCGCGAGGTGAGTAGTGGCAGTGGTGATTTATGGAGTGGGAGTGGGAGAACGCATAATACTTGACTATTTCTGTGAAAGTCCTGGCGAGTGTGGTGGTCGGAGGTGTTCAAAAGGAGGGCGGCTCACGACCACGAAGACTGTCACGCTGGGTAGTGGTGGGACAAATACCTGACAGTGACCCGGCGCTATGCGTTCGGGACGAGCGACTCAAGGGCCGACTTCTATTGGTTGGTCGCACGCTACCTCTCCCAAAGAGGTCTCACACCGCAACTCGGATCCCCTCTTTCGCCGCCTGACACGCTCTAAGTTACAGTCTGGAGTGTGGTGAAGCAGCGCATACCTGGATTCGCGGCAACAGTTAGGCGATTTTACAATCGAATATCCAAAAATGATAGAAAGGGCGTTTCATGCGTCTGCTGCTGCCATCTAACGACTTTATGACATTAGGTTCACCGTGCGTAGTTGCCATGCGTAGGTCAGCCTTACCATCCCAATACTGATGGATTATCGAAATTTAGAGAGAATATCTGCTGGTTGTCTCGGTCCCAGATCTATTGCAATCCGACTTCGTGGCGAATGTATCACAGAAAAAAAATACCCAGGATGCAAAGGCTCCCTTTGCGGAGTTGGAATCAACAAGGATCCACCACATCCACCTCGAACGTAGGATCATATGATGGAAAGAGTGAACCGGAGTCCTGGCGGAGCGTCGAGTAGGTTTGACAACTTTTCAAACGAAAGCACATACATGGCGATCATGTTTAATCTATTCATAATGCCTAATGCCCATCGCCGTCGTTGGTGTTCTACTTCATCTACGTGCCTCAAATTAACTCCCTCTCCAGAGCAGGCTCACGGTGCTTGATGGGGCTATTGTGGTTGTCAGCTTTATCTAGACTGCACAGCTAAGTCACGGGAGGTATCGAATTGCTTACAGCTGTTTCGCAAGGATATTGGGATACTGAATGCACTACATCCGTTCCCCCGAAGCAGAAATTAAATCGACAAATGGTGATACAAGCCGCGACACTGCCGGGAAGTTTCATGGTCCTCATAGGTGAATGTCTCTTCGGGGATGAATCGATGAATACTTGATCGGAAAAAAACTGGGATGAATCTGACGGGTTTTTGATGCCCGAATCCGTTCTTTCACCTTTCACCGCCCGCATCCCCGTTGCCGTCGCCTTACAAGTATTATATGCTCTTCTCGCTTGACATCAGGAAAAACCTCCCGAGCTAGCGAGCGATAATGCCTAGCCAGATTATCAATAATCAAAAGAGGGAATCAATAACTCAACTAGGCCAGTAATCTAAGTAATATGTATATATTTAACCAATAAAACCTTTCGGCTGGCGTTTCACGATGTAATCCAATTCCGTTGGCTATTTTGCAAAATCTGATTGGCCTGTTTTGCAACCGAATTGGATTACATTGGAAAACGCCCAGTATATAAAGAATCGTCAACAAACTACTGTAACTACGAGAGATGGTTTGGGTCAAGGGAAATACACAGCTCCCCAGTGAGCAGAACAGTCTGTTCAACGCACCACTGTAACTACCTCCGCTGGGAATCCTTTTCAGGACCTTCTGCCCAGTACGTAGCGCTGAGCCACACGAAAAGCGGTGGATTGTCCCAGACTTCGCGGACAGCTTCGACTATACAAGGAGGACTCGAGGTGCGAATGCGAGTCTCGAACGACTGGCCTCTGTAGCTGTGTGAGAGATCAGGAAGAGGAACGAGTGGTGGGGGTATTGTGGGCACCATGAACTTCTATGAAATGGAATGGGAAATTTCAGCACGGAATGAACGCGGTTGTTAGAGAGCAGGGCGATGCTCACAGCCAGCCACTGCAGTCCGCTTGGCTGCAGTCACAAACCGTGACGCATCTATGACATATTGCATACCGGTCACGGTCATCTCCTTGGCGGTAGGATACCCGTCCGACCAAGGAACAGTCACAGGACCATAAACTATAGGCACGACACGTCAGCGAACATCGAAAAAAAGACGACACAAGGATGACAAAGGAGTGAGAATGTGTAGCGCACCCATATCCGGCCATCCCCCCTTGATGACAAGTCTTCACATGGACCGTGCCATCTGCACTTGACTGGACCCACAGGGAGGCAGCCACGTAGAAGCCACAAAGATGCCTACAGAAAACGGTACAGCTTGAGTAAACAGTGGGATCAAAAAAAAAAGTCAGGTAGAATCAAAAAAAAAACGACGAGTCGCGCTCCATTGTTGAGTTATCCTTTGTTGATGTTTGGTTTGTTGATCGTTTGAACGTGGGAAGTTTGTTTTTCCCCATTCATCAGATTTTCTTGTTCCTCATCGGTTCCTCTCCGTCCCCCACCCTCCACTTTGCTTGCGGGTTCACTTATCATCGCTGCCTCCCTGCAAGTCCCTTTCAAGACAATAAGGTCAACACCTGGACAACTATGAACATGTATCCTTTCCCCATCACGGACCCGCTCATGGGAGGAAAAAATGGGAGTAGCATTTGAAGTTCATATCGCTCTACGCTCTAAACCATACTAATAGCAATGCCACAGTGGACCTCAATGAAGACTGCATAGCTGGTTCATGTTCCTTGTATTCCAATGAATTTTTTTATCCCAATCAATGTCCATAGATATATTTTTGGTTTGTAACGAAGGTGCTTGACTCGGGACAAACTGTGCCGTGAATGTCGCTTTCAATATGCAGCTCTCGCTGCTTCCTCAATCCCCTTCACCGGTCCTGCCGTAAGCTCCCTGCCATAGCCCCGATGCTCTTTGCGTCGCCAACTCGAACTTAGATTTAATTTTTCCAGCGCAGTATGTTCTGTCTATTCACTCACACAGCTCATTTGACGACCATGCACATAGAACTATGTCAGCATACCAATCAATGAGCTTGTACAATATGGGGTGAATCTTCAGGTGCTCCACATGTCGTACTCACCTGCACAACCTGTGCTAACGCACAGGTGATGCCAATCTAGACGGCTCTATAGACCTGCTCCTCGTAGCCAAGGACCTTGTGCACCTCTTGCTCTCTACACCCTACTCGCATGGTGTATCTGGATGTTCGGCGCCTGGTGCACAGCGCTGGTGGCGCGAGGTATGGAATGGCGTCGAACCACTTGAAAGCATCGCAGATGTACAAAGTGTGAAGTTTGTGGATATGGATGAGGATGGGATGCTCGATGTGATGGTGCAGTGGCAGCCAAGCAGGGTGCCAGACAGCTGCTCTTTGTGCAGAATAATTTCTATTGTGACGCTTTTTTTCACAAAAGCGATCCGTCGGACCGCCTGTTTCTCTATCCTTACTGTAACTGATTTTCTTTTGCTTTTGTAGTGCTGAATCAGGCGTGTGGCTTGGGTTGGTGCATACCCCAGAATAGCAATCTTGTGTTTACCTTATTTCCAAATCCCCATAGTTCACATAGCCCTGTAGTAGCATAGGACAATTTTTGAATAAAGTATGTCGTCGATTTCATTCTCCGATCCCCTAAATTCATAATACAGTAGAACCTCTCCTAACCCATACCGCTCGGTGGACGACCCAGGGTATGGGTTATGAGGGGGTATGGGTTCCAAGGGAGGTACGAAAAGCGAGGTGAAATTGTATTAAAAATTAATTCCGAATGGCAAGCTAGTACTGTAAAGTATTTGGAGAAGTTGTTGGCTTACTACCATAAGTATTAAAGTGATCCAGATCAATACTTCAATGAATCCTTTCTTTAGGGTATCAAGAGGTGTAGAAGCCATGTAAGAGGATGCATTGATGAGAAAATCAGTTTGAAGTTCTGGAAAGGCACAGACAGAACTGTGTGCAATTGAATGGCCACTCAAAACGCCGTTGTCACTCTTGTCTTCACCAACCCTGTCTGCACTCAAAAAATGGTATATTCTTGTGTATGGAATAGTTAGCTACAAAACCAAGGCTACCAGAGTAAGGAAGAAGAGCAGACAAAGAGCCAACTCCAAGTGAGAGTGCTGGTGTGCTCAGCTTCAGTGTTACACCTGTGCCAGGTACATGAGGGCTAGGTTTGGATCCCGAGGCCTTGGGATAGACACAGGTACCCATAATGGGATGCCGGGGGTTGGTATTGTTGTTGGTC
The DNA here is from genome assembly GCA_015025155.1 of Lactarius quietus. Classification (NCBI taxonomy): domain Eukaryota; kingdom Fungi; phylum Basidiomycota; class Agaricomycetes; order Russulales; family Russulaceae; genus Lactarius; species Lactarius quietus. Next base: position 89,382 of record WITN01000059.1, read on the forward strand.
AAAGCAGAGTGGAAGGTCATAGCGAAAGTTCGTATGCGTCTACAACACTTAAAGTCCGAAAGGACACTTGGAAAATGTGCAACCTCACTAGCCTCACTGCTTATCTAACAAAATTATGACTAATTTCTATGGGTTTTGCGGACAAAGGGCTATGGGTTATGGATTATTGCGGACCTATGGGTTTTGGTACGCAAATCCCCGCCCACCAAATCGGTGGACAGCATGGCTCTTGCTCTCTTACCACCACCATCTCGATTTACTAGTGAGATGTGGGACGCCCTTATGGACGATTCCCCACCTCCCTCTTTACCATCCTCTCCTAAGGATGAGCCTATGGCCTCTGCTCCCCATCTCCCTGCACCGAAGGGTACCTCTTCCAAGAGGAAACCGACTGGGGGGGGCAAGCCTACGGTTACTTCTGGGGGCGTCGAACTGTCGGTGTTCGATGTCCTCAATACCTTCCGTTGTCGTTGGTTCCTGTCCAGAGCTTACCTCGTGACCCAGGTCATCTCTGCTCAAAAGGCAGAGGACGGAAAACTTTCCTGGGTGGAGTTTCCTCCCCCATACCACTCACACCTGGTCAAGTGCACTGTAGCGCTTGTGCCTCACCATGGCTGCCCTTTGTCCATGGTGAAAAAGGTGATGTTTGTGTATATTTTGGAGCTGTTTAATGGGGAAGGTCACACGGCCTTCTTCGATCTCCAGAAGGGTGGCCGCAAGGCCAATAATGCCCAAAAGGAGAAGCAGCATCTTGCAAGGAAGCGGAGTCGTGCGGCGAAATGGGAAAGGGTCAGGGAAGCAGCGAAAGCTGCCAAACTCCCCTCCTGTGAGCAGCAATGCGATGGGTGCGGGCGCAAGTTCAACTCACGCAAGACTGCGAAGAAGCACAAATGCACCATGTCCAAAGTGGCAAGTGTTGAAGAGAAGGTCGTAGTGGGGCCGGAGTCGAATCCCAAACCCCCTATCAGGGTCTACATGCGATCCAAACCTGCACCCCCTCAACACACTCCCACTGTTCCAGCAGAACCTGAACCCAGACCGGTTCGGCCGATGTCGTCAAACACTACTGTCGCCCCCTCAGTAACTGGAGTCTTGGGGGGCCGCTCCTTTCAGTTTTCCTTTGTAGGTACCCCGGGAACGAACACTCACCACTACGAGATGTGGGACGCCTATCATGCCGTTCACGGCTATAGGCCCAGCGCTCAGGAGAGGATAGAGATGAATAGACTTGGGATGGCTTACTTTGGAGTTGAGAACCCGAGGAAGTGGAGGCGGCATTAGGGATCGTTTTAACCTAATTAGTAGTGATATCAACCTGGCTTGTAGATACAATGTTGTGTTATGATATGGTGTTTCGGGGGCTTCAGCCCTGCGTAGCCCAGTTCCGCACCAACAACCCACCAGAAAACACTCGTTGCCCGTGCGGAGCCCCCCTACGCTCCCCCCAACACATTACCCACCAGTGCTACTGTTTCACCTGGGAGCGGGCAGCCTCAGGCATAAACTACTACGGCCGCATGGTCCCATTCTGGAAAATCTTTGGACCGACGAAGAAGAATGCCAGCAAGATATTGAAGTTCATTGAGGAGAGCCGTGCATTCACGAGGCCCGAGATAGGGCGGGAGGACTATTTCCCACCGGAACCAGACTAATAACGCACCCACACACGGCCCTCTCACCAAGGGGGACCCACCATAGTACAACTCCGCCTAGCGTCTGACGCTCTGCCACACCTCTTTATGCGATCGCTATATTTTGAGACACAACCGATTAGGAAGTTTCGCATGTAACCACCCCATGTCCCCTCACCAGGACCACCTTACGTTTAACGCCACAAACCGTAGTTAGTCTGCATCCGGTCTTAGCCTCTGGCTTGCACCCCAGGATATAAATTGATTTTTTTTTTAAAAAAAAAAATCGGTGGACAGATCGAGCTATGGGGTATAAGGAGTTATGGGTTATCAGACGTATGTGATAAGAGGGGTTCTACTGTACCGTAATGTGAAAGCAATTTCGAAAAGCTTTTGGCTGATAATGCCCTGTCAGCCACACTAATTATTGACAATTTTTCGTGGGGACTAAGCAAGATGCGATAATTCAATAATTCGGGTATTTATCAATAATTATCCCTCGCTAGCGCGGGAGGTTTTTCCCGATGGAGATCTATCTTCCCGACTACGTGTGCTCCTCTTGCCTGGATCTGCATCGTCGCGTTTGGGTCTGTCCCTGGCTGGATATCACATGAACCGGCTCTCCCGATTGCCATAGCAATGAAATTGGATGTGTGAGTGGCATTGAATAGGCATTGTGGCGTTCTCCGTCTTTTCCATTCCTTTGTCGAGAATCAGTGTTGACAATTGACATGCGGGCTCTCCGGGTGACTCTATGTCTGGCATGTCTACGCTATTGGCGATGCTGGCTAGAACCTGGCAGGCCCAGCCCTCCTTGGTAACATCTACCCGAAGGCTTGTTTAGAAACGTGGCTTTTCCCATCCCGATGCTCTGACGACGCCTGACAATCGATTGGCGTCATCTTCCGAATTTTGTCACTCACATCAGGGAAAAAAGGAACTCCTGCTATGGAACTCCATGTGTAGGCGAGTTTCCTCGTATGTGCCTGAACCGATGTCGTCCGCGGCGACAGGGATAGTAGGCGATCTCATGAATTGTATTGGCCATCCAATCTCCTCGATACTTCGCGTTCTTGTCACCACTCGTTAGATAGAGAGTTTGATCTGGTATCCACGGCCGGTAACTCCAAAAATGCTAATGGCGGTGTTTCATGCGTCGGCGGTGAGTCTGCCGTCTGGCAACTTTATCACATCAGATACGTCTAGTGATTGACAGGGGTATTACCCCTCATACCCCTGACATTATAAACAAGCCCAAGAACATCTAAATTGTACAAGTAAGGAAGGAGATATGGTCAAATTGCTGTCTTGACCATCTCTCCTTCATTTTTTGTCCAATTCAGATGCTCTTGGGCCAGTTTTTAATGCCAGGGGTATGAGGGGTAATACCCCTGTCAATCACTAGATACGTCATTCGTAGCCGCCATGTATAGGTCAGCCATACCCTCTCAATACCTATGGATCTTCGAAACGGTGAGAGAATAACTATCGGTCTCGGTGCCGGATCTGCTACAATCAGGCTTTGTGGTAGATGCGTTGAAAAATTCGCCGCCTTCGGAGCAGGCTGGTTTCACTCTAGCATTGCGATCAATATACGCGCCCTCACTCTCGTTTAAAAGAGGTGATCGTTGTCCTATACGTTCTGCATTAGCCATGGCACTTCGTCTCCCCACGCATCTCGACTCGTTCATTCCGCCACCTGCAGAGCAGGTGCAACAACGTCGACCGTGGCAAGGGACGCTTACACTCACTTTTATGAACACAACCCAGGGTACCTACCAGGATGTCTTTGTAACCGCAGCAGAGACTGACGGTGAGAGGTGCGCTCCCAACGCAGTCGAAGTTATGGACACTGGCTAACTTAGTCTGCACCTCTAGTCGAATGGACCTCTGGCCAAGGCGCCTCCTTGTGTATCTCAATGCACGTCGCGTCGCGCACAATGACATAAAGGCCTGGACCAAACGCTTCACCCCACCATTCTGCGCCTTGATGCCCGACAAGCTTCCTGATCCAGCAGCCAATGCGTTGAACCAGGCGAACTTCGCCAATCTCAGCCGCATGCTGCTTGAAAATCAGATGGCAAGTTTCCAAGTTGCGCGCAATGCGTGTTCAGTTTTCGGAACTCACTTCGCGTCCAGGTGGCACTGGCCCCATGGGGTCAGGAGAGCCCGCCAGGCGCCAAAATGATGATCTACCCGACGTCATCAAACGTTTCCCTGCTGGTTGGCGCCGTGCTTTTGACGGACCCTTTCCCCGAATTCGCCACACCTCAGCAGTCAGGTCGCGCCAATCAACCAAGCGCCGTCACGGGGCAGGCATCTCATCAGGTATGACTCTTTCAGACCATTAGGAAGTTTCCGAGTTTGGCCTCATTCCCCCGCCCAGTATCCACACGGCGGTCACCACAGCTCCGGTCGTGATGCCGCGTCTTGAAATTGCTCAAGGCGATGGTCGACGTTCTAACAAGAGAGGTTCTCCGCTCATATAACTGATCAATTAGAATGATATTACTTTGCCACGCTCTGGATGCCAGTTCGTCCAATTATTGATCATCCAGCGATGATCGCTTTTGTGTCGCCCCCCTTTTTTTATAATTTTTATAAGCGCGCACTTGTAGCAATAGTTTTTGACTTTTGACTTTCGAACTTCATCCCATCGTATCCCGGGTTTCTGTATCGAAAATTATTCGTTACGTCATTGTCCATCTTTAGAATAGACCAGATACTAGCCACCAGCAGGGCCTCTGGCACGCATGGTCATTGCTTTTTGAGTTTCAACAAGTCGCATGTAATATATACCATCCTCGTCTGATAGTATGTCACAGGAAATGCTGTGCCTGCTTTCAAAGGCACTCAGTCGACTGCCACTGGCCGAACAGCTAGCAGATTCACCAAGGCGGAAGTATAGAACCTGGAGTGGCAGTGTACTCACTCAAAATAGTCTCGTCGGTCCAAAGTGTGCCATAACAGCACCTGGCTAGGGAAATATGCACCAACTTTATCATCTGTTCTACAGTATTGCCGCGCATACGCCTACCCTTGGAGACATCGATTACCCACCACTGTGCTTCATAGTGCTCATACACTCCCTGTAGTACAGCTTGCACCTCCACATTCACGCCCTGGTCTTGTTGCTTCAGTACCCAGTTTGGTTGGACTGTTTGTGATTTCTACGCCAAACGTTACTCTCGCCGCCCCGTTGCCCCGTTCAGGCGGATCGACCTTGGGTTCATCTCCCAATAGGCTAATTACGACTTCTTCGTCGCTGTCGCCATTGCTGGCGGACCTCTCAGGAACTGTGCTCAGTGCAAACTTGGCGGCCCTTGCTTGCGTTGTGCGCCTTGCCCTTCTCCTTGTTCTGGCCCGCTTTGGAGATGGCTGAAACATCGTGCCGTGTGTCACAGCCAACTCAATTTCTCTGATCCTGTAGTGAGATTGGAAAGGACATGGGATTAGATGGAAGGGTATGTAAGCTTATACAGGAATACGTCAATGACGAAAAGTATCCACCTCTCTTTCAACTTTATGTTGTCTGGTACATAGCCTTCAGCCTTGCGGTAGAGGTCAAGTGCGATCTGCAAGTCGCCCCTGCGCGCAATGTAAGTATGCCTCCTTTGGGAGCCGTGGGTAGCGCACTTCTCGGAATGTGATCTTGCGAGAGCGACATATGCGCGGCCAGTCTTCTTTCGAGACATGGGTGAGAGCCTGTGTACTACATCACCGTCCCGCTTGTCATGATCACTATAGTTCGGTCAAGGTAATGTCAGGTTTCAAGATGGCGAATGCGGTTATCTGAACACATACTATTTCTTCTCTAAATCTTGCAACCGCTGACGCAACTCTTTGTCAAGGTCCTGATGTCGTTTCAAGAGAGGAGTTAGCAGGCCAGGGGGTAAACTTGGCTGTGGTATTTCGAGTGATTGATCTTTCGTTGTATCTGCGATTTCCGCTTCTTTGCGAGCACGTTCTTCTTCCGCCGCACGCTGTCGCTCCATCTCGTCCAGTTTCTCCTTGAGTCGGCGTTCAACTTCCGCTTCCACCGCTTTGGAGATCTGAAATGACGTTGACTCGAATGATCTCATCACGCATTGGAGCATTACCTTGTCATCTATATCTCGATCGGTCAACCCCTTATTAATGTTGTAACGCTCTCGGACGAAGCCTATCCCGCTCTCCCTGCGTTTTCCAGTGTTGGGATAGGGTGCAGCCTCGGCCATGTGGAATGCAGCTGATTTGCGTGGCACTCGTGATGGACCCGCGGCACTGGTTACCTTCGAGGGGACGCTACGAGGTACAATCGAGGGGAGTTGTGAGGGTCCGGCTATAGGTGCCGTCGTTAGAGGAGCCATTTTTGGTGGGGCGGGGCGAGGGGCGGAGAAGTGTAGTTTGGGAACTGGTTGAGCTTCTGCAAGGCGGGCCCGTCAGTTGAGTGTGAACATAACGGGGAGGCCCTACCTTGCTCATTAATAACAGGCTTGTTCTCGACGTTGCGTGTTCGGACAGCAAAACTACAATGGGTTAATGACGGTGCGAATCATCTTAAGTAACTGATTACTTTAGAGTGTTCAAGGTGTCTTGTCGGAACTTGAGCCCAGGTGCCAAATTGCATATCAGAAGCCCAACAGATGAACCACCTAACGCGTCTTGAAGAATGCGAGTCAACTTGGAGTTGCGGTAGGGAATTCGGGACTGTAGAGGTCATATTCAAAGAGCGAACAACGCAGGAAATGACAGAAAACAAACAGCCCCCGTGTTCAACGCGTGAACGACCTGACCTAAAACGCTTAGGGATTTGTTGATGGCTGCGGACTCTTGTAAACGGGATGAATCGTTTCCAGTCAACTACGAATGGCACGTGGATTAACAGCGGCGAAGCTGATGGGAAAGCGGTATCACATACTTTATTATTCTCAGAGCCCGCAAGGTCAACCAAATTCATCTTTCCAGTTAAAACTTGCTGAGACGTCAATGATAACGCACACGGCAGAAAATCTGGACCGACTTTTGTCCTGCCGCTTCAGTTTGACTTCTAAAGTCAAGATAGCGTGGGAGCGTGACGACGCATGATTGAGGAAGGTGGATCCAACCGAGCGTTGTTTATTCGCCATTCTGATCTCCAACACTGGTCAGGTCCGAACCAAACGGATTCTAGACTATGCGTACGTGTATAACTTGTTGAACTCGCTGACGTCTTGAATTGGTACTGATGACAGGTTTGCGACAAAGACTTGGCCAGCATCATTCTCCCTGACTGGTAATTTAGGGGCCTATGACAATTACCAGTTCAAACAAAGCTTGCATCAAACGCGGCGAAGATGTGACCTACAGATTCGCGATCAACCAAGAGGTCATAAACCTCGTCCCTGTAAATCTCCATGTAGGATACAGACAGCGACGCATCATCTTTGCACGTCTGTTTGTATTCGAACAAAGCCTCGATGGACATTAGGTCCTGAAAGGAGCCCCAAAACGAGCCACACACCTTAACAGCTCTGGGAATGACGCCGGGTTGTGGACGACTCCCTTGCATAGTGTGTGTCTTGCCGGACGACGTAACGCCATACGCGAAGATGGTTGCCGTCTAAATACCGTTTACTTAGCGTCTCCCCACGCAGAATGGACAAGAAAGTCGGTATATCTCACAGCTCCACTATACACTACTTCAATCAAGGGTCTCACGTCCGCTTCGAAGATATCTTCCTGACGGGAGTCGTGGCCATAACATGAAGAGAAGCTGCCAACGGCTATTAGGTCAGGTAGCGTCCTCCCAGTATCAAAGTGACAGCTACTTACGGGAACTTGAAGACTTGGGAGTGATCACGAGGGTTGTTCACGCATATTGCAGGAAAATCGTTGTCGTCGTCTGAGGTGACGATTCTAATGCCTGGATCGCTGAGTTCACCTTGGATGGAAGGACGGAGGCGTGCCACAATCTTGACCCTCTGCACGTTCGCCATGGGAGTTTCGGACAACCTTGGCTGGGCTGGTTGCAACCGTGACGCGTGACGCGTGAAGACCACCACGTGATCGCGGGTATTATATAATACATCCTATTCAGTCTGACTACCTCTCGCCTGAGATAGTACATGCCATATCAGCCCCGGTACATCGTTCGCTTGAACACACGAATCAACAAAATTGGTCATGTCCAGTCCCTTTAGACCCTCAATACGAACATCCACCAGTTGTCGTGTGTCAGGCAGGAAAAGTAACACGATCACCAAGATAAGTGGACTTTTCGCTTTGGGACCGATCTCGTAGGAAAGCATTAACTCGTTCTCGGAAATCAATCGAGACGATTGTATGTTGAAAAGCGATCGGAGCAACACCAATAACGATGAATACCTAGCTTTATTGGTCGAATGTACGTGAGCAGGGCTGTAGGACTCACCCTTCACAGAGTTTGGCCGCACGCTCGTCATCCATTTCAACCTTGTGTGCCGACACGCTCTTCTCTAACTTTGCTTTCTCAGACCGAAGACTGTCCATTGTTACGGTGCATTCCTTTATGCTGTCCTTTACGCCTGTTATTTTTTCATTGATACTCTGTAAATCATCTTCCAGCATTTGCATCTCTGCGATCTGCGAGGAAAGAGTCTCCTCTGCAACGGGAATGGTCAAGGGAGGGGATGGGTGAATCCCACGCAGGCGCATGATGGCAAGTCTGGCATCGAGAATGCTTTGTGTCAGTGCAACAGCTTCCGCGGTCTGCCCTTTGGCCTTGAGGTAATCTATGCTCCCTGTCAAGCTATGCTAGTCAGATTGGAAGTGAACTTCACCTTGCTCTACGAGCGGTGCCAGGTTCTTGATATCGCTGTGCCTCTCGGCCAGTCGAGTTTTTGCGCTCTTCAGCTTTTCCTTCTTAACTGAGTTGGCGGCTTTCAGATCGGCATTGGTGTCCGCGGTAATCATAGGCGCTTCGTCGTTTACTATAGTCTTCACGTACTTGTCCTTGGCATTATTTTCCAGATATTGAAACTTCAATCGACGCATGAAAGACTATCGAAACATGGAAGTGCCACACAGGAATAGACCGAAAGAAGCATACCATGTTGTCTGCAACTTCAGCAGCCAAAGCATCTGGCGTTTTTGGAAAACTTCCAGATTCACGAGGTCCAGATGCATCTTGACTGGCCTCCAGAGTTCGAGTGTTGAATCGAGCTTGAACATCTCGTATACGAAGATGAGCAGAATCAAATGTCGATTGTAACCGATTCGCAGCATTTATGCTCGAAAGATCGGACGCGTCTTCCATGAGAGTGGACGTGATACTGTAGTACGCAGTATTCAACAAGATGATGCAGACGCGACGGTGTCATGTGATCGCGAAGAACTCGGAGTTCCAGATTGGTGTCCTTGTACTGGTCGCGAGCGGTCGTCACTTATCATAATTTTGGATACAAATACTCCTCATACTTTCAATGGGGTACAAGATACCTCAGACGAATAGAGAACGGTTTCTCGACTCGTAACTAAGAACAGTAAAATTATATTGTGGCCTTCCAATCAAAGAGGACCGCTGGCAACCCTGAAAGCTATGGTCGCAGTCTCGTGGCATCCTTTGTTTGTCATTGCTAAGACATGATAGCGAGTGCAGGAAGACGGCGGGGGTAAATGTGAACGGACGTGAGTAAGTACAGTAGTTACGAGCCCTGGGCCTGTCCGACCGAATCTTGCCGAGGCGCCTTCTCGAAGTAATGTTCACCAGTGATACCCCCTCTCGGAAATTTCCCCAAAATTTCTCGTCTTTGCACGGCAGTAAGTCGAACTCCGAGGTCGACGTATGGGCGAAGCTGGCCAAAGACAACGATTTCTGTATGCGACCCAAGATCAAAACATTTAAGACGTACTGGGGAGTTTCTTATATCCTCTATGGGTGGGGCTACAAAAAACCGCACTTTTTCATCACAAAGCCTGTACTTCGCTTTTCCTCGAACCACATGCTTTCCTGGTGCTCCGGTACGGTGCCCCCCAGGAAGGAATGCCTGTCGTGTCCCTGTGTTCCGTCAGCCAGACGGACAACATTTTCTAAATATCGGAATTACCTTTGTAATAGTCCTTATTTCCACGTTTAGGTGTGAGTGGAAGCCGCGAGGCTTTCGAGAAGCGGGCTAGGGTTGGAAACATGGAGAGGATTATCAAATCGCTAGCACGACTTGGCCCTAAAACTATGGCTCACGTGAACGCCACCACTTACCACAGCACGTCTTTGTACGCGTCACAACCCAAGCTTGCCAGCAACAGCGTTGGCTAGTTTCTTAGACTGCCTACCCGCAGTGAGGCACTCGCGACGTATCAGATCGCGAAGGTTTTCCGTTGTATCGGGCACTGGCATGTTGGCTCTCAGAACCTTCGACAACACGCATAGCTCTCACAAACTTACACCATCTTGGAGAACTCTGTCCGACACTGCTCCCTATCCGTTGTGTACCAAGGCCTCGGGATCCATGGTGCTTATCTCATCCTCAGCGTCACACGTCTTCTCGCTGTCACTACTTTGGTTCCCATCTATTGTACTGAACCCTCTTCTTTTGCAGTGATTTCAATTTCTAAACGAACTGCTTGTTAGAAGAAAAAGAAACTGTAAGTGGCGATGACGTGGCCCGAAATTACTGGCTCGGGACTAATAAGTGTGGATCGGGTGCCGCGATGTCACGGTCTTGCCAGTATCAGGGTTTTGCGTCGTGCAAGAGACGAAATTCTTTTCTTCTCCTGTCAGGAAGAACTGCGGTTCTCGACGTGGTCCGTGGCTCTAACCATGGTCTTTGTGAGTAGGTTCTAGTCGATTTCTCCGAGGGTGGCCACGTTCCCGGTGGCGAGTTGTTCCCATTCCACCTCCTCTCGCCAGGATTCATTTCAGTTATCGTACTCTGAAGGCACTGTGGTAGTTGATAAGATAATGCAATAGAGTAAACAAGGTTAAGCTGTGCAGCCCAATCGGCCAGAATGGGCCGTGGTGCTTCGCGGTACATCAGGGATATGTCATCTCCCTTGACAACGACGTGGGTTGGGATCAGTCTCATGTGAATAAGGTGTGGGTAATGGGCATACGTACGGGGAACCATAAAAGGAGAAGCCGGCGGTAGTGAAGCGTGGGAAGAATCGTCAAGCTCGAATGGAAAGGCTGGGCTTAAGCCCGCCGCAAACGACTCTCGGCGCTATCCTTTGCCTCTCTTCTCTTCCTCAACCTCACTCCCACAATGTCCTCCTCCGCCATTTATGCTGTCAGTCCTCCCTTCTCATTTTTGTTCACTATTCTTATTTCTTTCTCCCTATTTAGCACAGGAGCCTCCAGCCCACCGTCCCACCCACCCAGGGTCCTGCCCAACAACCTTCTCACACCCGTCTATCCGAGTGTTTTGAAGTCATCCGATCAGAGTTTGATGTCCTTACGCAGGACATAGTTCACCTTCGAAACCAGCGAGATGAATTTGACACCAAAGGTATGCTCATTGATCCACTTTGACACTTCTCTCGTTCAAACATCCGCTTGTTCCTAGTCGCTAGCCAAGTCAACGAACTCAATATCATCCGCCAAAGCCTCTATGATCTCGAGGCTCAGCATGGAAAAATTCGTCAACAATATGAAGAGGAGATTTCTCGCCTTAGAAATGAGCTCATGGCGGCCCGTCAAGGCGCAACTGGCGTGCCTCCCAATCTCGGCGTCAATGTTGGTCCCGGCGCTTCTGGTCTTCCTACCCCCACTGCTGGACCTGCCCTGCCCTACTCAGATCCTTTCATGGGAAGGCCTCCGCGTGACCCCGCATTTGACCGGGACCGGGACCGAGACAGAGATCGTGACCGGGAACGGGAACGGGACAGAGGCATCCTCGAAAGAGAGCGTGAGCGTGATAGGGAACGAGAACGCGAGGTCAGGGAGCGCGAACGTGAGAGAGAACGAGATCGCGAACAACGCGAGTCCAAAAAGATCAAAACGGACAGAATCAAGACGGATCGGCCTGGTATGTATCCTCTGTATCATCTAACAATGTCCTCGTAGAAGTTAAAAAATTCTTAGAACACTTCAGCCCATCTATAGGACCTTCCGGGGGGTCATCTCACCCCAATAGCATCCTGACTGGTGGTCCAGGCTTGCCACCACCGCCTTCCACCACGACACCTTTCACTGGTGCCGGTGGCGTATCCGGTCCTGGAACTGCACCATCGTCCGTGGCCACCAATGAGCCGCCCCCTCCATCCAGTTCTGCCGCTGACAATGCGAGTTCTCTCGCTCCGATAAGCGAGAACAGCAGCTTCTTGGATGAGCTTGACCCACTTAGCGTCCCTCCTGAGCTCAAAAAAGAAGGTAGTGACTGGTTCGCCATTTTTAACCCCAAGATCAAACGCGCGCTCGACGTCAATCTCGTTCACACACTTCATCACGAGAGGTATGAAGAGCCGGTTCTCTCCGTACCTCTCAATGTCGCTGACGTTAGTATCGCGTGGCAACAGCGTGGTGTGCTGTGTCAAGTTTTCTGCTGATGGAAAGTTTCTCGCTACCGGCTGCAATCGTGCTGCCCAGATTTTTGATGCAAAGACGGGCGCAAAGACATGGTACATTCTTATAGATGTCTGCGAATTATTCAACCTAACTTGCACTACAGCGTCCTCGTGGATGACAAAGCAAACAAATATGGCGATTTGTACATCCGCAGTGTGTGCTTCAGTCCTGACGGAAAATACCTTGCCACCGGCGCCGAGGATCGGCAGATTCGCGTAAGTCAATTCCGGTCCATTTGTATTTGTTTTTCGGTGCCACTCAATCTACTCTATAAACCGTAGATCTGGGATATCGCAAAACGTCGCATCCGAAATGTTTTTGATGGGCATACCCAGGAAATTTATTCCCTTGACTTTTCGCGCGATGGGCGTTTGATTATATCGGGTTCTGGCGATCGCACAACACGTATTTGGGATATGCAAGACGGAAGCAACAAACTCCTCGCAGACCGTGACACCGAGACTGCCGATTCGGGTGTGACGAGCGTCGCGATTTCACCCGACGGGCGGCTCGTCGCCGCGGGTTCTCTTGACAACACCGTACGCATATGGGACGTAGCGACAGGTCAACTCATCGAACGCCTCAAAGGTCACAAGGACAGCGTTTATAGCGTCGCATTCACCCCAGAAGGCGATGGGATTGTCAGCGGGAGTCTGGACAAGACGCTCAAGTATTGGGACGTTGGCAAGTTATTGGCAAATGCACCAAAGCGCGATCCACGTACTGGTCTTCTCCCAGTTGACCGACCGGGTAGTAGTTCGGTGATCAAGAAAGAAGGGGATAAGGCATCAGCTGCGTGTACGATGAATTTCCTTGGGCACAAGGTACGGTCGCGTCAGTTTCCCGTGTTCAGTTGATGACGTGGCATATGATCCAGGACTACGTCCTCAGTGTCGCAGTGTCGCACGATGGCCAGTGGGTCGTATCGGGTTCAAAGGATCGCGGTGTGCAGTTCTGGGACTCTCGCTCTGCAATTGTCCAGTTTATGCTCCAGGGTCACAAAAATTCAGGTATCCGGTTTTTTCGTCGATTATTTTTGGACAGGTTGACTGATTGGCGGAATTTAGTTATTTCTATCGACTTGAGCCCCTCTGCGAGTCTGCTTGCTACTGGAAGCGGCGATTGGGCCGCCCGAATATGTACGTACCGTATTGATACTACACTACCTTGTCGACCCGCCGCTAATACTTCGAACCAGGGAGCTATAACACGGTATAAACGTCTCTCTGTTGCGCCTGTATACTGCCTTTCACAACAATGTCTCTGCTCCAATTTCTGTGTACGGCCTCTGCAGGATTTATCACCTTTTTCTTGCTTCCTCAACTTGTTATTTCTTTCTACGACAATTGTTTGTGATAGGTGGAGAATCGGTGCTATGAATGTATATAACCTGTCTGTTAGTATATGGGACGATCATCTCTACATGACGTCTCCCTGTCACCATCATCTTTCAATGACAGAGCCTGAGGCCAGAATGTCGCTTTTTACACTCAATGCTAGCTCGCTCCTCTTCCTCCCTACTGACAGTTTCCGAAAATGCCTTTTCACCTCTGTCTACGTTCATACTACTCAGTATGTACCTTTACTTGGAAGTCACATGCGCGTTCGATTAGCACCAACAGCCCGGACGACGAGATACTCGCTCTATATGCGCAAGTGCAGCCAACGACCTCTGTTGGTGTGATATCCGAATATCCTGGTACAGCACTAACTATATGCGTAGAAGCTCGTCACCAAGCTGGCAACGCAGCATGTTCGACTGCCCTTTCCCCGAGCTGCGTTCCCCTTGGTCCTCGAAGGTGATGGCTACATACTCCATTGCAGTGAGTAGGGTATCTTTCAACATGAACGTGTCTGCTAATTCAGTGCTGGGAATGCCGCAGCGCTCAAGCCATGGCCATATGGAAAAACGCTAGAACTAAACTGGGGCGAAATTTCGCTCACGCCAAGTGAGGAGAAATGGCAGGTTCTGTTCGAAACAACGGAATAATTTAAATGCGGGTATGACCACTGCGCCCACACTCAGCACCACTTCGACCTGAAATTTTCAAGACGTACGATTCAACTCTATACCACACCAAGCCACGTGCGAGTACCATCGGTCGCACATGGACCTACATGTCCTCGACACTCCATTCATGACTCTGCGCTCCAGTACGTCTGCGTTCGTTCTGCTTCTGAAAGAATTTCTTCTCGAACCCGTTTCCTCGATCTGTGATGGCACTGTGAGGTGAAGCAGACTAAAGAATGGAATCAACGCACCCACACCGTCCCACCTATACCCAGGTTTGATCCCAAACCGGTTTGGAGGCGGCGGCGGCCCTGTATATTCGGGTTTCCGAACGCCATTCGTTCTCTTTTTCTGCCAGTGATCAGAAGTATTAGCGTAAAGCTCTGCGATGTCTAAGATTGCAGTGGGAGCGCACCGTCATAAACGCCGCGGCGGGATCGTTCCATCGGTCTTTTTCCTTCTGCGCGCGATTTAATTCTTCGTCGTCTACATATCTCGCGAAACCGCGCTGGCGAATACGTTCCTCTTCCTCTTTTCGTTTCTCGGCTTCGTCTCGCTGCACAAGACCTTTGCCCCACTCCATCTTCTGCGCCTCACGTTCTTCACGTTCCCGTTTCTTGCGCGCCGCTTCGGCCCTCTCTAGTTTCATGTCTATCTTCCTACCCGAGGCATCGCGGTACACCGTTTCCTGTGCGGCAGCTAAGGCCGTAGGATCCTCTTCCTCTTCTAGTCGCCGATCCTGAGAAGGAAGCTGGGCACGTAGCTGTTTCTTCGTCATTAGACCACCGCGGAATAGTTCGTCCCCCTCCGTGGAGACCACGACAGGCTGCTCGTCCGCCGGTGGTGGGGGAGTAGGTTCTCGGATGGTTGCCCAACCTGAGCTTCCCTCGCCGGATTCCATACGGCGTTTCTTGAAACTTCGATCCGATGCGACGACTGCCTCGGTGTCGTCGTCGTCGTTGACCTCTGCAGAAATCGCCACACTGCTCCAGTCTGCATCTTCATCCACAATTATTCCGCTAGCAGATGTGGACCCGAGCTCAGGTTTGCGCTTTTTCTTCTTCTTCTGAGTCGTACGGGATAGTATAGCATCTGCCTTGGGGCCAGACATGTACTTTTCTGCCAGATAGGCTTGCATTGAGGACATGATGACGGTCGAACGGAAGTGGATGGTCACGTGTGTCGCTTGCGGGGTGTCCACTCCACCTGAGGCTGTTGTTTCACTCAGCTATAGTGACGAGACCACCATGCGCGGTATATCATTTTCTTTCTTTCTCCACAATTCGTCTCATTTAAACGCAGGTCTCGTATCATACGACGGTGACGACTCACAAAGTGACTCCGAACCGCCCAACGAAATGAAATTCGTGGTCCCCACTGCTTCGAAAGCTGACAATGTGAGAGTCATCATTTCTCGCCTTGCGGTTGCCGTTTCCCTTTGGCTGGCTGTTCCCTCTCTTGGCGTCAGGACCCCGTACTAAAGTCAGACGGTAGAGCACCCACAGAAGGTACGTCAGGCCTACTCTCGTCTCTTCTCAACGCTAACCCTTTGAACTTTGAACTTTGAGCTCGACGCCTCATCCCCACTACGAAGCCGCAAATTATCATCCGACGTCCTATTCATTCCAAGCCTCATCCCCGTTCAAGGTCTGTCGAGGATGCAGAGCCAACGTCGTCCGCACCGACACAGGCCGAAGCGTCAACGTGTTCCACCCCCTCTGATGACATGTCAGGCGATCTGTCAGAATTAGCGAAGATTCGCGAGCTCCTTAGACCACCACCAATTCCCGGTGTACCCGACTGGGGAATAACACCAGCGACCGCAGAACCCTGCGAACCTGCTATCGAAGTAGTACTTTGCATAGCTTCAACTTTATGAGTTTCTCACACATGTGCTCCTCAGGCGAAGCTCGCACAGTTCCATACGTTGAAGCGAGATTCAGAGCAACCAAAGCATTTCAACGACTCGCTCATGTCCAATCGCTCATTCCGCAATCCACACCTCTATGCCAAACTCGTCGAGTTTGCAGACGTTGATGAACGTACAACAAACTTCCCAAGGGAAATTTGGGACCCGCACGATGTTCAGGAAGAGTGGTTCGCTGATAAAATCGGTCCGTCTGCATCTCCCAGTTTTACTTGGGTTTGGTCTGAATGCGCGGCCTTCAACTTCGCTCGTGGGACATTCTCCGCCTTGATGTATGGTCCTTGTACTTTTCTCGGACTAAACTTTATGCCTTCCGCACGAACGACATCGATTCAACTCACGACGTGTCATCATTCATCGCTGGATAATTCAAAGCGGCGAGCCAAAAAGCTCGATCAGAGCAGCAAGAATCGGCCCAATCCTCAAATAAGCGTGCACGGATTGATTTTACCTCTCCAGCGACTTCAGCCCCACAACTCGTCTCGGACGTGAACAATCCTTATCTCCAGCATTACCCAAGGGGTGCCCCAAGTGCGCCTCCTCGCAAAAACCGGTTGGGTGCGAGCAGTATTGAACAACTCAAGTCGGGGACAGGGAGACGGCAATGGGGCTGACGTTGTTGTTATTGGGCTTGTTGGGTTGTTTGTACCTTACTCTTACTGTCGAGAAAGCTTTCTGTTTTTCCATCATTTGACTGTGTGATATGGTTTCGTGTCGGGGTTGTAAGGGCCTGAAAGTTCTATTACCCAAAAGGCGCTCGCACTTGGCGATCGCAGCGCCAGACAAGTTAAACAGCATGCTCTCGTCGCAGTCGTAGTAATGCACCCCTTCCCGTTCTCCACTCTCGTCGTCTTCTTCCTATATTTTGCCCTCCATGTCAGGTCCACAGACACTGGTACAACGGCCTCTGCTGCTGTGAACGACTTTTTTAGTCGCAATGCTCCCGCAGTCCCTGAGTCCACTCACACAAATAACTGGGCAGTGCTTGTCTGCGCATCTCGATATTGGTTCAATTACCGCGTACGTGGGGCTTGGCTTTCAGAGTGCGCATTTGGTAGCTTAACTTTGAGGGCAGCATATGGCAAATGCGCTAGGAATGTGCGCGTCTCTCAAATAGACTCCCAGAAAAAAATACAGTATGAACTGAATCGTTGCAGGTATCGCACCGTGAAGCGTCTCGGTATACCCGACTCAAACATCATCCTTATGCTCGCCGACGATGCGGCCTGCAATTCACGCAACCATTTCCCCGGATGCGTGTTCGCAAACCGCGGTCACGCCCTCGACCTCTATAGCGAGAACATCGAAGTTGACTATCGCGGGTACGAAGTCACGGTGGAGAATTTCCTGCGTCTGCTGACTGGTTCGTTCCGCTTTTATGGGGTTTCGAGTCCACTGACGTATGCGTACGTGAATAGGTCGTGTGGAGCCTTCCGTTCCACGGTCGAAACGTCTGCTCACGGA
The DNA here is from genome assembly GCA_015025155.1 of Lactarius quietus. Taxonomy (NCBI): domain Eukaryota; kingdom Fungi; phylum Basidiomycota; class Agaricomycetes; order Russulales; family Russulaceae; genus Lactarius; species Lactarius quietus. Next base: position 106,916 of record WITN01000059.1, read on the forward strand.
TGACCGCTCGAATATATTCGTCTATATGACGGGCCACGGCGGGAATGAGTTTTTGAAATTTCAGGACAGTGAGGAGATCAGCGCGTTCGACATTGCTGATGCTTTCGAACAAATGTGGCAAAAGAAGAGGTGCGGCTGCTGCTCAATTGTCGTGGACAACACCAACTCACGAATGGCTTCTGTCGGAAGATACAACGAGATCTTCTTTATGATTGATACATGTCAGGCCAACACCATGTTCTCCAAGTTTTATTCGCCTAATATCCTTGCGACGGGGTCTTCACAACTCGGCGAGAATTCTTACTCGGTAATTCTTTGACCCTCGCCCTTTGAAAGTTGATATCGATGACCTTTGCAGTATGAGAACGACGAGGATGTCGGCGTCTCAGTCATTGACAGCTACACACACTTTGTGCTCGAGTATTTGGAAGGCATCAACAAAACGAGTGCGCGAAGCATGAAGGATCTGGTACGTCCCGAAGCCTACTTTATGCATTGCATGCGGGTTTCTTGCTCACTGCACGTGCGTAGTTTGATAAATATGATCCAGTGGCCATTCGTTCGCAACCTGGCGTTCGCTTTGACTTATTCCACCGGCCGTTGGAGCAAACGCTGATCACGGACTTTTTTGGCGGCGTAGCTCACGCCGAAGTCATCACTGACGGTCCTGCGGAATATTACTCTCGCATACCGGACTCGCCCGTCGTAGAAACTGAAAAGAACTCTCAACTGGTACACGAGCTTGCCGAAGTTCTACAAACTTCCACGGATGGGACAGGGAATCCGGTTATTAGGTCGCTCAGGGCGTGGGGTTCTGTCGGTATTATAGGGCTGCTCATAGCTCAGGCCATATTCAGGACGGAACAATAGAGGACTATGGGCGCGAATTCTGTTACGAGTTCTCCCCTGTATCTTTATCACATACGGAAGAAACCTGCTAGACAAAAAAAAGGCCACATTTGGAGTTTGTTTAGCGATAACACGACAAGAGATGGTACAATATTTTGATCGGTGCATGACCAGATGTTTTGTGCGTGTACGGTGTTTACAGAAGTCTGTTAGATGCACATTCAGCACGACGTGCTCAAAACCACGCCCCCGACCTCTACCACGACCTCTACCACGGCCGCCGCCACGGTCACCACCACCACCACCGCGACCGCGTCCCCGTCCACGCGCGTCGTCCTTTTTGCGGCTCTTTGGCTTGGGAGCGTCGTCCACAAGGAGTGTATCGAGGGGAGCGAGTCGGGCAGGATAAAATATCGGACATTGTTGCCGCGAATAGACAAGGAATCGAGAGAAACGGGGTCGCGGTTCCGCGTCGTCATCTTGACCGTTTTCAGGTGTGTGTTCATCTGCATATCGACACCTAACATGCAGAACGAGCCGATGAGTGGTGTGAGCCGCGTAAACGGACGTGCAACGCACCAGTGATTGTCCCATGCACCACCGATCCGTTTTTGAGCTCGATTGTTACGGTCTCATTATTCAACTTCATCAAAAACCTAGGACATCGCCGTCAGTGATCTCTTCATCGCTTAGCACGAGGACAGAAGTGGGAATGCTTTTGGGACAGACGACGTGTTTAAATCGGAGTTCATTGGTACTCACCGAACCAGCTTCATGATTGATAGAGCTCAAGAAAACTACGAGGGAGTATAGGGCCGTTGTCGCTGTGAAGCTCGACGGGCAAAGGGAGTGGAGCGGAGATCGAATGTATGGGGCGTGGTGTTGGTAAGTGACTTGTAATTCATAAAATAAACAATAGCAGTCATGAACAAGAACAACGAGAACGAGGAACAGAACGCCTATCAAGTCGTCGGCGCATCGACAGACGCGACAGACGCAGAAATCAAGAAAGCTTTTCGACAGCGCTCGCTCAAAACACATCCTGATAGAGTATGTCATGTGCTTCTGCTCTGATCGTGGCTTGCATACTCATTATTCTCTGCGCCCAGAATCCTCATCTCAAAGATGCAGGTATTTCTCTATCCACTTTCCCAATCCCACGTACAGTTCGCTGATCTCTTTCTCCTCACAGCACGTCTCTTCCATGAGCTCACCCAGGCTTATGAGCTTCTGCTTGACCCTCTGCGAAGGATGGCCTTGGACGCCAAGCTTCGCATACAGGAGGCACGCAAGCAACGCTACGCCAACTTTGACAAGAAGCGGAAGGTCATGCTGGAGGAGCTAGAAGAGGCAGAACAAGCGGACAAGAAAGCGAAATCTGCCGATGCGGCAAAAAAGATGAAATACGCGCAGGAAGCCGAACAGATTCGAGACGCCGGCAGACGAATGGTGGAGAAACGACAGGCGGAGTTGCAGCGCCAGCAGCAGAAAGAGATGGAGTTCGCAGAGAGTGCGCAGGAAGAACTCGAACCCCCATCGCTTGGTGCGTACATCCATCCAGCTCTTCGTCGATCTCCGCCCATGTATGAACCTCCACAGGCGAACACGATACCACCGTCCGCCTCAAGTACCCACTCGCCCAGTATTCACACTTGACGACCGTGGATGCCTTGCACGCGTTTATGACCTCGACGTTTGGGCCTGTCGACAAGGACGACATCGTGCTCTCCATGAAGCCCCCCAAAAAGGCGGAACACAAACCCCCCAAGTACGCCACCGCGGCCGTCCGATTCGGCAAAATAGCGGACGCCCATGCCGCGGTCTGCGCGTCGGGGCGCGCGGATCGCGGCCTAGAGCATTTCGACGTCAAGTGGGTGGGAGGCACAGAGCCGGCCGTCTGGAGTTGGTCGGAGCGGATGCTCAAGCTGAAAGAGAGACGTAAGGCCTCGGGCGAAGAGAAGCACGCCGTCGGCGGCGTGCCTACCCCATCTCTTGATGGTACGAATGGGGGACTCAGCGAGGCCGGTAATAAATCAGCCGCTGGGTCCCAATTCCTTCTTTCCCATCATCCTTTGCACGTATTCCATATTCTTCATCCATTTGCAAGGTCACTGACTTTTTTTGTTTGTTTCTATCACACCACAGTCTGAGATTCCTCAGCTCTCGTCCGTACCCGTACCAGGTCTCGACTTCGAATCCGCAGTGCTGATGCGCATGCGACAAGCCGAGCGCGCGCGCTTGGAACGCGAAATCCGAGAAAAGGAAGCCAGTGAGGCATGACTATATTCGAACTCTCCCTGCGTACACCCGCCGTTGAAGTCGACAGTGACCGTGCTGTATGAAGAGAATGTAGCTTCTATCCGCGTCGTCAGATTTTTCGGGGCAAGTCTTTGCCTTGAATCGAATATACGCCAATGTAAGGATTGATTTGCCTCATCGGCACCTGACCAGCTCTTCTGATATCTTTCGGGACATTGGCAGCTCTGAGCGAGGGAAATTGGAATACAAGATCAACAAGCGAGTACATAGTGTTACAAAAGAGAACAACTTCAGGATGAGAAGTCGAGAACGTATGTAAATGTGCATTGTAGATGCAAAGGGAGTCCATGAAAACGAAGGATCAGAATTTAAAAATAGAGAAAATTTTCAATGGCTAGTCGAATAAGAGTGAGCTTCGGCCGACGTACATGGATCGAGCTCACGCTCTCCGCTTGTATTGCCTCCTGTTTTCCTCTACTACCTACTGATACTACCGTATCACACGGACCGTGGTCACAGCTCTGCAGAGTTGCTCGTGTGTCTCAGGGTCAAGGCCGTAACACTGCGCGACCTTGACGTATCGGAGAGGCGAGACGGCTGCACCGCCCGAATTCCGTGACCACGCAACCTGTAGCAGCTCGTGTCCCGATATGTCGCGGCAATTCTGCACGCAGAGCGCTTGTAACCGTGGAAGGAGCCATCGGCCAGCGATGCCAGCGTCGTTAGCCTCCGGCGCAGTACCGAGCACTTCGAATAGACGAGGGCCAAGCACACCGCTCGGTGGGCTAGATAGTCCGAGCGCGGTGAGATTGGGAAGCTGATGTAACGCACGCACAAAGGGGACGAGGCCGACGCCGTCGATATTGCACGAACGTAGGTCGAGCTGACGTAGGAGGGGGAAACGCGTTGCGCTGTCCATAGACATGCGCACGAGCCATTGTGTGTTTTCGTCGTTTGAAGTATCCATCTGCACCGACAGCCGCCGTAGTGCGGGAAAGAGTGCTGACTCGAGGAAGAGGGCGACGTTGTTGGATTCGACATAATGAAAGGAGAGCGCTCTGAGATTTGGAAAGATTGGAGGGACAGGTGAAGATCTGAACACGAAGTCAGATCCTTCCAGAAGGAAAAGGGCCGATTGGATGCGAAGTTCTTCCAATGTCGGTGTGGAGCTAAGGATGTCGAGGAATTCTTTGAAGGACAGACCTATCCGTGTAGAGGAGGAGTATCGCTGCTCGCGAATGAGGTTAAGGCAGCGAAGGGATGGAAGCTCGGTGCGAATGCAGATGAGGGGTGCATGCTCAAGGGTGATAGTCGACAATCGCGGGCATGGTTGTGAAAGAAGGACGAATGGCGCTTGCTCTTCGGATTCGGAGGGGTCGAAGCGAAGATATAAATCTTCAAGTGTCGGCCCTAGTTTCTGTGACGTATTTCGCACAATCTCCATACATTGCCAGTCAGGAACGGACATTCGGAAGGAAAAGCAGCGGTGGAGGTGGGGTTCGAGTTCGGACATGATCTGGGAGAGTTCATTGGCGATGTCCAGATATCGACAATCTATGTCCAAGAGAAATTTACAATCTTGTGACCGCTCCAGGTGGACCTTCAGCTTGCGGAGGAATGAGGTATGTCGAGAGTAACCCCAGGTGTTATCGAGGCGGATATAAGACCAAATTGAAGGAGTTGTGAGGGCTATTAAGCGCCAAAGTCGGGAGACGAGCGAAAGCACAGGTAAAAGTTCGTTGGATTCGTAAACGCCAAGTTCGAATATGCGTGAAAGGAGTTCCGGTGGGATGCGGTTGATGAGCGCGTTGCGCGCAAGCAAGTTTACCTTTCGAGCTTGGAGGGCTTCCAACTGAGACTGCAACGAGAGTATATTCTCCTCTATCTCCATTACCTCCGGATGCGATGGTCGGGGGTCACTATAGGAGAGATAAAGTGAAGGTACTGTAAGAACGAAGACAGTCGCGTTACTTACACAGACGTGGGGTCAACGGGATCTTCAGCATCCTCAAGAGGGTCCACGACGATGACTGGAATGGCATGGGAGACAGAGTCCTCCCAAGTTGCGAGATCGTCGTATGAAGAGACGCGGCTGAGCATTTTGGCAGCCAATGACCGATGGGGCCAAGGTGAACGACAACAAAAAGCAGGAAATTTGTCCTTGTCTAATTGTGAACGTGAGCCGAGAATTTCGCCCAGTTTTGTGGGCAACAAATGAGGATTCGGCGCTCGGTTGGCGAGGCAACGCTCGATATCCGCTGTTCGCTGCGATACTGGTACTTACGCTCGAGGACGTCGCAGTGGACCAACGTCAGGTATCCGGTCCGCAATTAGCCGATTGTGGCACAGTCATTGGGGCGGTGCCAGTGTAACTGCGCTTACAACAACCTACTGGGCCTAGACTATACTGTGTCATTCATGCTACATCATGGCCATTCACGTCGATTGCGTCGAGCTACTTGTCAATCCACACAGTACGATTGCAGAGATTCGAATACATTGACGGGCTTCCAACTTCAACTGGACAATGTGTAGAACAGCCTGCTTCTCATAGTCTCTTGGACTCTTTACAACACACCGAACAGACCCTGAGTAGTTCTAACTTTGCCGTAGGAGACGCCACACATGTTTTATATTCTTTGTACAGACGAGAGAACCATCTCGTAACGTACATTACTCATGTTAGTCAGACAGCATTTCGACACACAATCGGAAGACACTCTCCCTCAGCCCGGCATTATGCCTGGGGAAAAATGGGACACCATTTGAAAAACACGAGGTCCGGGTCATACTCCTGTTTGAGCTTCTGAAGTCTGGCGTAATTTTCTCCGAAGACAGCCTGGGCATTGGCTTTGGAACTAGAGCGTTCAGCAGCAGCCGATACGATTTCTTCTGAAGCTAAAAGGACTTGAGTACAGCTTCGCATACATCCTACGCGATGCTTACAATAATTTCCATAGCCGACGTTGAGCGACTCTGGTATGACTTTCTCCCCTTGGACGACGATTTGACCTATTTCATTTGCGGCCTTGCGTACACCATCGAGAATGTTTGCATCTTTGCTCTCCCATATAGCAGCGATGAGAACATTAATTCGAGATCCTCTGATGTGAGCGGCTGCATGGTTTGGTACGGAGAGTATCTTTTTCGTTGGGATAAGTTCATGCAACACGGTAAATGTTACGCCGTGTTCTGCAGAGAGTTCAGGAAGGCGAGACACCAATTTGTCTGCTACGTCTGCTTGGGGCTCGGTGGAAAATACCCCTTTCATGTAGTAGTTCTTGCCGTGTACGACGTTGAAGTTCTGGGGAAATAAGGACACTGGCGGTGGGTAAGTAAAGGGAGGGCACGCACTTGAAGGCTGTTGAGTTGCTCGAAAGGGATCTCCTTGCAAGTATCCATAACGGGGCCTATCACCACGTTCAATTTATGTCCGGGAATTGTAATCCATGCTTACCGATATCAAAGAAAGGCTTGAAGTGGGTGCGCCCTTCTTCCTCGGAACCATTCCAGAAAAGAACAAATAGAGCCAAGGGCTACGATATATCAGGGCCCGAGGAACTTGAACTAAGGCTAGGTAAACACATACATTACCCTTGGGGTCCGTTGTCTGAGCCCAAAAGGCGGCTTCTTTGTCGGAAAACCCAACCTTCCAGGTAGCGCCCAGTACCGAAACTGCCTTGTGAATTTCTGGCGGCGCGTACGCAATAATTCCTGCAAAAACGGTGCGCCGTTGTGGATGAAGTCGGAGCACAAACTCAGTCACGATTCCAAAGTTGCATCCAGCCCCACGAATTGCCCAAAATAAGTCTGGGTTCTCAGTCGCGCTGGCCGTCAGAATATCTCCACGAGCCGTAACTACGGTAGCCTGCGCACTAGTGAGGTGATTAATAAAGCGTATTGATGCTGCAACTTACTTGTACTACGTTGTCTAGCACAAGCCCGTGCTCTCCAGACAGGAAGCCATATCCCCCACCAAGGGTAAGACTGATAAGGATGTCGGAAATGGGTAAGCCCACGGTGGGGTGCTGAAATTAGGAGACATACCCTCCGACCCCAGTCTTGGATAACATCAGCCCCAAATCAAACGTGATGGACTGCGCTGCTTACATGGTTTACGGTTCCAGCAACAGTGGCCAAACCGTGCTCGATTGCAGTCTTGTCGACCGTTTCCCAAATTGCGCCGCCACCCACGTATGCTAACTTGGCGGTCGGATCTACCCTTACGCCTGAGAAATGACGAGAGAGATCGATTACTAATCCATTCTCGATGGAAGAAGCGCCGGCTGGGCTATGTCCACCGCCGCGTACGGCGATGGGCAAGTTTTGCTGCTTTGCGTATCTCAGAACGGTCACAATATCTTGACCGCTCTTGACATATGCGATGACTTTGGCACGGCGTTCTGCGTTAGCAGCCCAGCGGGCGATGGCTTTGGAGTAGTCAGGATGATCAGCTGTGATCCAATCGCCAGTGAAGGAATCAGGTGGACCAGACATGTTCACGAGGTTGAAGGGGTCGGGGTGAAGAATCGACAAAGTTGGATGGGATATAAGCACGGTGGGTTTATTTGTTTTCCTATTGTTTTCTTATTGTTTTGCTGCTGAGTGAGACAAAAGAAGCCCAACATCAATATTGTTGCAATCGAGGGTCATATGGTGATCGGAGTGAGTCACTCCTATGATCCAGTTCCCGATCCCAGTGCCTTGAGCCCTCTTTCTACCCGTGAGCGAACTTCTCAGACTCGCAAGTCACAAGAGAAAAACGCATCACCGTGATTTGATACGCGTTATAAAAAAAAATTGGGTTGATGCATGTGCTGCAGATCCCGTGATTTACCACTCTCGTCCGTTTGTACTCCAACTTTGACGTCACACAGACGGCGTCGTTAATGAGTCGCCCCACCGGTGGGGAAAAACCGCGTTGCAGATCAAAAACAACGTAATCCAAGCAACGACAAAGTCGACACTTGTTTACATAAAATTCCATTTACGTGCTGAATTGGGCTCGGAACCGGAGCCCTAGCCAGGTACGTGACTTTACTACAATAAGTTACATCTCACTCCACGAGAACAAAAGAAACACCACGTAGGCAATACTATACCACACGTATTGCCGCGACTGCGGGATGGTGGGTGGAGACCTTGCATGTGCACATACAATGCACATACTTCCGTTACCGTCAACGGCCCGTGGACCTTTGATCAATGGTCCTTTACTACTAACGAACTCGCTCCCCCCTCCACCCTTGTGATAGCCAGGGAGACGTATACAGATCAAGAAGGAATGCGTTGTTCAGGTGATTGGTACTACAGCTAAGAATTCACGACAACTTTGTTGCGATACCATGTTCGCCTCGGAGCCCCCGACTCTTCGCTTCATTCGGTTTCGGCTGCGAACATCATATTCGGTAACGCTGCTCTGACTCTCCTATTTCCTACAACTTGGATGGCTCGAGCTGTGTTACCTCCTGATATTTCATTGACTAGTGTCATTCCTGTCGTCTTCTCGCACCGCCATGGACTTGATTTTGGTGTCTACTAGTGTTGCTTTCCTGTTTCTCGCTATCCTCTGGGTCAAGCAGATCCTAGGTTCGCGTTCATCTTCGCCACTCCCACCAAAACCGAAAGGTCTCCCAATCCTTGGAAATTTGCTTGACCTTGCGAGTGATGAGGTACACGTGAAGGCTCGGGACTGGTCTCAACAATTCGGTCTGTTCCCCCCGATACCTTTCCCCAGTCTCACCCGTGAATATACTCAACTGTAGGAGACGACATCATCTCTCTCAATGTTCTTGGCAACACTATGATCATCCTTAATTCAGCTAAGGCCGTGTCGGAAATTTTTGATAAGAGGGGATCCAACTACTCGGACCGTCCTGATATGCCCATGATTGTCGATTTGTATGCTTTGCATGCTTTATACTTCTATGAGAACTCTAATGTCTGCGCAGAATGGGCTGGGACTGGACATTCGCACTCATGCGTTATGGACCCCGCTGGAAGGAGCACCGCCGCGTGTTTCATAGTCATTTCAACCATAATGTCACCGAACATCAAGAAATACAACTGGAAATATCAGGAGAACTCCTCACCTTGTTGTTAAATACACCAGAGAATTACGTAGAACACATCAGACAGTGCGTTTTTCGGTCTCATTTTCTCTCCCGGATCCTTCATCGCCCCCCAGTTACGCCGCTCACATCATCATGAAGCGAGTGTGAGATTAGAATAACTATTTTCTTTATCTTCTCAGCTGATTGCTCGAACAGTTACGGACACACTGTCGTCGACAAAAATGACCAATATGTGCACCTCGTAAATGAGGCCTCACGAAGCACCTCAGAAGCTGCCGTACCTGGTGCATTCTTAGTTGACCTTTTCCCGAGCCGTAAGACTCCCATGTGTCGGTACCAGCTCTCTCACTGAAATCTACTAGTCAAACACGTTCCAGAGTGGATGCCTGGTGCCGGGTTCAAGAGAAAGGCTAAGGAATGGCGAAAACTGTCCGAGGCGATGATCAATGCTCCATATAACATGGTCAAGGATAAATTCGTAAGTAGAAGTGTTTTGTCTGCACACCATTTCGAGACGCAGCTAAACAGCCACGCACCACCAGAATAATGGCACCGCGGTACCATGTTTCGTGTCTACTTGCTTAGAGTTAAATGCCACAAGCAGTGCTACTGGGAAGGGAGAATCTCTTACCGAGCAATTGATCAAGGATTGCGCGGCAGTCGCTTACGCTGCTGGTGCGGATACGACGGTATCCACCCTGACAACATTCTTTCTAGCTATGACACTGCACCCAGAAGCTCAGAAGCTCGCACAGGCTGAACTCGATGCCGTGTTAGGCGACCGCCTGCCTACGTTTGCCGATAAAAACAATCTCCCTTATGTGACAGCAGTCATGAAGGAGGTTCTTCGATGGTTGCCGGTTCTGCCTATGGCCGTGCCGCATAGAGCAGTGAACGCAGACCAGTACAAAGGGTACTTTATTCCCGCTGGCGCGTCCGTTCTTGGTAACACCTGGTACGTCATTCTTACGGAGGTAGCTTATTCGATCTTCAAGCTGCACCGCTAGGGCCATTCTTCATGACGCGAGTGTATTTGTGGAACCTGAGAAGTTCAAGCCGGAGCGCTTCATCGAGAGAAACCTTCCGGACCCTGCAGATAGTGGTGTCTTTGGATTTGGACGTCGGTGAGTTGGCTCCTCGTGGGTCCTCAACGTAACGTGACTTCCATGGTTAGTACCTGTGCGGGAAAAGGCATGGCCTTGGACACTATTTGGATGGCAATCGCCTCTGTTTTGGCCGTGTATAATATTTCCAAGGCAGTCGACAGTCACGGAAACATGGTCACTCCAGAAGTCAAGATGAACCCTGGAGTTGTGAGGCACGTCCCCCAGGCAGTGTCAATACAGAGCGCGCTTCTCACCTCTTGTTAGTCACCCCGCCCCATTCAAATGTCACATCGAGCCAAGGTCCAGGGCTGCTTTGGCGCTTATTCAACATGCTGGTTTGGGGGCGAAGTAACAAAAAGATACACACCACTGTTACCTTTCAAAACAGTCAGGCATAGCTTAGCGTGGAATCATACTGAGAATCCGTTTTACGAGCAACGAATCTTATTGGCATGGAATTGCGCATCGACCTTGGATCCTTGCCAAGTTGTCAACGATGCTTATGATGTCCTCCAGCAACCTTGAAACAGAGACCCTGATGTCGCGTAGGCGAATTGATACGATAATACAGCTGCATTTGATATCATAATTAGTGATGAGTCAAAGTGAATCCTAGTACCCATAAGTAAGCTGGCTCGAACTCGGAGCTGGGAGTGGTCCACTATAAACTAGAATGTTATGTCCGGTCTGAAGATCGGTTATATTCATACGAGTGCGGTGGCTCCTCTGTTCATCCTTTGTTCTACTTATGTGCCCGGATACCAGCCGAACTTTGATGACATCACTGCTCGTGATAAGTTCTCAACAGGTTATACTTAAGCCTTGTCCAGCCTTGGCTTGGCTGCGTGGAGAAGGCACAAATGTTAACCCGATCATCCCCCCAAATACTCTGAGGAAGCGACTAAGATGGGATGGCCGCACGGCAGTCGTAGAGCCTGAGTCCTTCGGATGCCGTTCGGGACGGATGATGGTTCACAATGGAGCCATTCAAGTGCGTTCGTCAAATTACAGGCATACTTCATGATTAATCGTCACAAAGTCTGGAGCCTTTCTCATCCGAACCGATATCAGGAGTCCGGTATCATCAACAGCCGCGTTAGTGACCAAGCTGGAGGAGTGATGCCACAGTTTAAAATCAGTTCCACGGCGCGCGGATCAAGCCCGTCTCAACATTTCACCCCCCTTTTAGATACTCGCCATCAACTACTCGTCGCATTCATACCATATACGCCACCATGCCTGATAGGTATTATATCCCAAACAATCTTGATCAATGGAAATGGCCTCGTCATATCAATCCGCACTACGCCGAGGTCAAAGCAGTGTCCGCAGCGTGGGCGAGAAGCTTCGGGGCATTCAGCGCCAAAGCTCAGGAGGCCTATGATCGCTGTGACTTTAGTACGGCAACTATCAGTATTCGGGCTAAGTCTATGTACTCACCTATTGCCAGACCGCCTGGCATCTCTTGCGTACCCTTTGCTTGACAAGGGTAGGTGTCCTGACAAGACTATATGCTAAGCCTTGCTCACACTCGGTCACAGCTCGTCTACGCACTGGCTGTGACTTGATGAACATGTTCTTCGTCTTTGACGAGTACTCAGATGTGGCGCACGAAGATGATGTTCAGGTTATGGTCGACATAGGCATGGACGCTCTGCGTAACCCACACAAGCCTCGCCCCGAAGGCGAGTGGGTCGGCGGGGAGGTGACCAGACAGTGAGGCACAATGATAACAGCGGAGCCTTTAAGTTGACGCCAGAGTCGATCTAGGTTCTGGGAGCTCGCAATCAAAACAGCCAGTCCCCCGGCACAGAAGCGATTCGTCGAGACATTCGACCTATACCTTCAGGCTGTAGTTCAACAAGCTGCCGATCGGACACACAAGCATATCCGGAGCATCCAAGAGTATCTGGAAGTTAGAAGAAACACGATCGGCGCAAAACCATCTTTCGCGATCCTCGAGTTAGATATGAACCTCCCTGACGAGGCCGTCCACCATCCTGTCATCGAAGAATTGTCTATTTTGTCCATTGACATGATTCTACTTGGCAATGTAGGTTGCACATATTCCGCCAGTTTCTGAGGCTGATTTTCGGGCACTGGCGGTAGGATATCGCGTCGTATAACTTGGAGCAGGCTCGAGGCGACGACAACCACAACATCATCACCATCGTCATGCACAATAATAAGACTGACATCCAAGGCGCTATGACCTGGGTTTATCACTATCACAAGGAACTCGAGGCAAAGTTCATGTACCTTTATGAGAAAGAGGTTCCAAAATTTGGTGAACCAGTGGATACAGAGCTAGCACAGTATGTGGATGGGCTCGGGAACTGGGTACGAGCTAGTGATCAGTGGGGGTTCGAAAGCGAGCGGTACTTCGGCAAGAAGGGTCCCGAGATTGAGAAAACACGCTGGGTGACCCTGCTGCCGAAGGAGCGCTCGGAAGAGATCGGTCCCCAGCTTGTCGACGGTTCCTTGTTGTGAAACTGGAAATGTGTTGCTGAAAGCGACCAGAATTGGTGATGCAAATTCACGAGGACGGTCGAATCGCATCACATCAGATAGATACTTGGATAGATAACCTTCTTTTCAGGCAGGATGTTAGCCTTCCTAGAAGAGAATATGACCATGATACCGCTGACGGATATCCTGCAGTGCTTGGCACGGGACAAGAAGGTCACCGTAGCGGCTTGGCCGAGGCAGCGGAGTTTGTACCACGCCAGTCCGCGGGTTCGGATCGTGGTCATCGAGTCAAGATCATCTCGGTTTGATGTGCTGTTGGTCTCCATACACTGGCAGTACAGTCGACTCCCTCCTAAACCATATCTCTCATTACCCATACTCTATGATATCCCATAGAAAATTTTGTCCACCGGGTTGGTTCGCAGGAAAAGTGTGACCATAACCCATAACTCTCTCAAACCCAATAATCCATACCTTTTTTGGCTGAAAACCCATACATTTTGTGTGTAAAAACTTATATAATCAGGAACTTTGAGCAAGATTTTGAGATCATGTGGTGCCCGAGGTCACCAGTTTCGTCACTTCTTCATGATAAACCCTCTCAATTCCCTGAAGAAGGGCCTACATACCCTGAGAAATCACGTCCAAGAGCGGAAATCAAGAATTGAGTCACCATCTTGAGTCTCAGTCTATGCAATCCACCCATATTACTGAGTTTTTTTTGTTTGGAACTAATCCCCTAGTATTATCATAGATACAGCTATAATAGCACTTAGTTCAAATTGAATAAAGTCGCCTCTACCACCTGTCCTGAATTTTCATCATGTGATACGCGTCTCCCCCTACCCCATACTCTGTCAAAACCCATAGTCCGAGGTGTCCACGGAAAGGTATGGGTTAGGAGGGAGTCGACTGTAGTCCATTTTGCATCACTGCGGCCCCAACTGGGTGTGCTCATCTCCTCGTATCTGTGTTAAAAATGGGTACAACCATTTTGGCGCATCGACACAGGCGCTCTCTAGATCCCGTGCTAACTTGAAGTTATCTCGCTCTAGCTTATGTGATGCTAAGATTAACCAGACCAAGGGCTGCTAGGCACCCGAGTCTTTCCTCTTGGGTAAGAGTTGGCCTCCCTGTTCCGTACCTCCATCGTTGACGACAGCTGACTGAGAGGGCATTTGACATGAAATGGTAGGAGAGCCATGTAATGGTTGCTAGGATCAAAGCCTCTTGGTGCGCGCCGCACCGCTGCTATCACGTTCCTCGCTTGGAGACTACACGGGGGCGACAGATTATGGATCTCCAATCACAGAACAATTCAATGCATTTTACAAAACGTACGCTGCAATTTCGTGAAGCTATACACTGCTCGATTCGTCCTTAACGCTGCCACTGGCTCGATTTGAATGGTGCCAAAGGCAGTCAAAGATCATCTCTTTGATTGACCGATTGTCAATGGGTGACCTGCATGAACAGGTAAAAATCATTACAGGTAACGGTGGATTCTGCTTCCGGTACCTGGCGCTTCAGAAAGCAGAGCTCAAATCCCAGTATTCAGAATACGCGCCCATTTAATTACGGCATCCGCGCCAATGATGGGGATGACCGGGCAGCCTGAGCTCTGTACCTCCGCGTGACTCGTGCGCGCATGGCCCCTAACTTACGCCTTCCATCCTGGCAGGTTCCCAATGACGTTCTACTGTAATACCAGGGCTAAAGGCTCGTCAAGGGTGTGGACCACGTGCCGCCACTGGCACACCCCTGCCTTAAGTCTTGAGTTACAGCCCCTTGTCTCGCGTTTTTACGTCGCTACGTGCAGCTGTCGAATGATATCGCACAAAATTTGATTCCATCGAGGTTATCAGACACGGACGACGGCAAGGATGCACTTAGGCGAAATGGTATTACGAATTGGTGTACTGTCCGTCGTCGTTCAACTTTTATTTTAATTTGAATCAAATTTCGTGCGCCTGGAGGTGCAGAACCTTATATAGTATAGCACGTTAACCATCGTCCTTCCAACTTCTACTAGTCGTCGTTCAACTTATTTGTATCTAGTGGTTGCCAATCGGTCTCAGTCTGGGCGTTGGCATCTGAGTAACGACGAACTCTCGCCTCAACTAGAGTAACTTAGGTACTTATGAAATAACAAGAATGCTGGTGTTGACTGCCAGTGGCAACGATTAGCACACTTGTGAGAGCGGGTTATTATGCCATGGTCTACCTTGGATACTTTTGCTCTACTACAAGGAACGGCGTCGACTATGAAGAAGTGTACGCTGCATACATCCGAACATGCTGGGATGATAACTTTAGACGCACTGCCTTTTGAATGCCGTGATGGAGGTGAATTTAACTTACGTCTTGTGTTTGAAAACACGCATCACCAGAAAGCTCTACCGTACCATTCGACATTGTTCCGCATATTTTCCGAGAGGCGGCGCACGGTGTGCCACTCCCAGCGTCGTTCTATTGCAATCGGGCAACGTTATAATTGCATCTATCCGACTCGGAGGGACACATGCCACACACCTTCGGTATTTCCTAGCCGGACTGAGAATGATTCAGAACCAACCTGATTTGGAGTGATGATGCAGGTGTGTGGAGACTGAAGCCAGCGGGTAGTTGGATGTGACGATCAAGACTACAGGTGGAAACAGAGTGTGGGCGAGGTTGTCAGTGGAAGACTCTGTGATTGTACCTGAGTTTCACAAGTTCTCCTTCCTACTGTAGATATCTTTTGGCACCGGACATCGCGCATGTCCGAGCCTTGGTTGTTTGAAGGGAGGGGCCGGACAAAGATATCTTGATCTTGGATAATTAATCTTGAACTTGAAATCGTGCCGAATTCTTGTATTTGTCACACAAACCTTGATTTTCGTCGCTTAGCGTTGTTGTTGTTGTCAAAAAGTTGTTCGTTTTGTTTGACAGGTTGTTCAATGTTGGTTGACAGGTTGTTCGGCAAACTCCACAGGCGGCTATAACATAATCATGATTATATTTTTTCATCCAAGTCAATCTAACGGGCCCTTGTGCACAAACCGGGGAGCGCTCGCTTCCCATTGCACGCGTCCCGAGATGGGAGCACCCAGTCCCATTCCCGCATGTCCGCCCGCTTGCCCAGGAGAGCGGAGTGTCTACGCCGCCTCCGGGATTTCAGGCAGCTCACTGTCTGTGATGAAGGGTGCCACATGAAAGGAGGATTGGGGGGATGGGGGATGGGCGTGTGGTGGGCGTGCCCACAGGGGGCCAGAGGGCAGCGAAGCCGGGGGGATGGCATGGCTGGGGGAACGAGCGCTCCCCGGTTTGTGCACAAGGGCCCCGTTCCCCTACAGTAGATTGACTTAGACGAAAAAATATAATCACGATTATGTTATAGCCGCCTGTGGAGTTTGCCGAACAACCTGTCAACCATCATTGAACAACCTGTCAAACAAAACGAACAACTTTTTGACAACAACAACAACGCTAAGCGACGAAAATCAAGGTTCGTGTGACAAATACAAGAATTCAGCACGATTTCAAGTTCAAGATCAATTACCCAAGATCAAGATATTTTTGTCCGGCCCCGCCCTTCATATGGTTGGCGGTTCGCGTGAGTAATTCTTAAACGGTGTTATGAACGAACGATCTTACATTACTGAATGACGGTGTTGCTGTACAGGTCATAGGCGTTCCTAGTTTCTTGTCTGAACTGGTTGCGGACTTGGGATTTAAGCTCACGGTTCTCCGGCTGGGCGGTTCAGGGGGTGATGCAGTGATGTTCCTGATGGTCGAAGGTGAAGTCGAAGGTTAAGAACGGGCAATACAGTCGACTCCCTCCTAACCCATATCTCTCATTACCCATACTCTACGATATCCCATAGAAAAATTTGTCCACCAGGTTGGTTCGCAGGGAAATTGTGACCATAACCCATAACTCTCTCAAACCCAATAATCCATACCTTTTTTGGCCGAAAACCCATAGATTTTGTGAAAAAACTTATGTAATCAGTAATTTTGAGCAAGATTTCGAGATCATGTGGTGTTCAAGGTCACCAGTTTCGTCACTTCTTCATGATAAACCCTCTCAATTCCCTGAAGAAGGGCATACCCTGAGAAATCAAGTCCAAGAGCGGAAATCAAGAATTGAGTTGGACTTGAAGATGGGCAAGGCAATCTCAGAAATTGATGAAGAGTGGTTGGATGGCGATGGCAACCTCATTGGTGAGGAACGGGTAGTGCAAGACCTTGAAGAGGCTTCTGACTACGAGAGGGGCCTGGAGAGACTGGATATGGAGAGCAGAGGCATTGTGCAGAAGTTGCAAGGTCTCGGTGGTGGTTATTGGGCACCCATAGGCAAGAAGCGTAAATGTATCAATTTTTTTTACTGCTTTGAGACGTGTCCACTAAGTCATAAGCAACAAAGGTCTGGAAAAGGAGGCTGTGGATAGGACAACTGACATTGAGATCTTTCAGGCCGTTATGGAGGCACGGAAAGAGTGCGAGTTGGATGTCAGTGGGGATGAAGACCCGGAAACTGTGGTCAAACCTCATCGAACACGCAAGGAGGCCCTCCAAGCTGCATTGGTCATGAGGGAGTATCTTCAAGAGCTCAATATTCCGTATGCACGCAAACTAGAAGCCAACATATTCTCATTTGGATACCAAACCCGTCATCTCGAGTCTCAGTCTATGAAATCCACCCATATTGCTGACTACTTTGTTCGGAATTAATCCCCTAGTATTCCAATAGATACAACTATAATAACACTTAGTTCACGTTGAAATGAAGTTGCCTCTACCATCTGTCCCGAGTTTTCGTCATGTGACACGGGTCTCCCTCTTACTCCATACTCCCACATAACCCATAGTTCGAAGCGTCCACGGAAAGGTATGGGTTAGGAGGGAGTCGACTGTACTGTAATTAGCTACTGCCGAAGGATTTTGGCAAGCGAATTGAGTATGAATTTTCAAATGGTTGTTAACAAAAAGAATCCTTGTTTTTGTTTTCTTTCCATCACCGTTCGCCGTAGCCAATGTAAAGACATAGCCTTGGTACGACTGTATACCTCCGATCAAGCTTCCGATGCTATCTTTGCCATAAACAGTTCTCTTCCCTTCTAAGAATCCGAGTTATACAAGAAATTGGAAGAAGCCGGACGGCGGTTCTGATTATCACGACTGGCATGGGACGGTTCAGGCACTTTATAATCGGCTAACAGGTATTAGGACAGCAGTATGGAACCTACACAATTATTTTACTATTATGGATAATTGCATCGCGTTGTGGCGGCCGAATCGAACCGAGCAAGAAACTTTCCGGTCGGTTCTAAGTATGAAGCGCCCCGGAGATACAACGTGACACATGCTCCGTGGCACGAAAGGCTGGGCGCGAGAAGTTAGACCTAGCGCCTCCGCTGACAAGAGCCAGTGCTCGCTGTGGGATATATCTTTTAGCACATTGTCCTATCAAGGGACCATTGCGCCCCTCCTCCTGGCATTATCTTTTCTGCCCCTTCCTCAGACCGCTATCACGACCTTCCATCTCACCGCATTTGTAGTCATGCGTATCTTCGACATCTACGAACACCCATCATTCGAGGTTGATACGGCAGACAGGGCGGCCGCGCAAGCTATCATGCGTCGATTAGGCGTTGGGGCAACTGTATCTGCACTTGCAGCAATTGGCTTTTGGGGGTACTACTGGTCGGATCCAAGTCCGCCATTCTTTCTGGTGCCGACCGGGAGATCGCTGATGCTTGTCTTATAGGCTTTAACCAGCCAGAACATTCCGCGGCCTGGCCAACTGGAGTCCCAAGCACCTAACATGTGCCCTTGCGAAATGGTGGATTTTGAGAGAATATGGGTTGAACCCCTTCACATCTGAAGTGTATTATTACTGGTTCGCGTTCTGCATTGAATTGTAAATGTGTGGCGCGTGTGGCGGTGTTGGATATATGGATGCCTGCTTTTCTTGTTCGATACGCGCAATGTTGATGTATTGGCTGTATAATGTCAGACGGATGATGCAATGCGAACAGCCTGGCCTTATCAAGTGTTGTCTGAGTCTTGTCGGTGTTGTTATGTTTGCGGTCCTCGCATTCGCATTCGACCCGGTCGGGACGAGTCTCTGAATCTGAATCCAGAGCAGAGTCTCTAATGGTGGAACCGATCGTTTATGTAATTGGATCTATTCTGTCAGTTTTCTCGGAAAGGTGCAGGACGGTAAGCGGTTGTTCATCATCCCAACGAAAAATTCACCTAAAACATCGGACGATTTCATTTCTGTCCCGTCTATTTAATAAATGGTCTTCTCTAATCCACCTCTCCAGTTCTTCCTCCTCCATACACCACAATGGCCATTGAGACCACGTCGCCCTCCCCCGCCCCCCTCTCCGTCTTCGAGACACAGGCTCAACGTCCCCGTCCACAAGATGTCGGCATCCTCGGCATCGAAATGTACTTCCCTCGCAGAGTAACTCGTACTTTCAACATCCTCTCACCGTGTTTCTGACTCTCTCTTCAAGTGCATCTCAGAAGAGGACCTCGAGGTCTATGACGGTGTTTCTAAGGGAAAATACACTATTGGCCTTGGCCAGTCCTACATGGCGTTCACAGATGACAGAGAGGATATCAACTCCATGGCGCTCACTGGTATGTGGGGGTTGCTCGACTAGTGCGCCACGTAGCTAATACCCGTTTTTATTTGGTCCGTTAGTCGTTTCTAGCTTAATGCGCAAGTACAACGTCAACCCGAAATCTGTTGGACGTCTTGAAGTCGGCACCGAAACGATCATCGACAAGTCCAAGTCTGTCAAGACCGTTCTCATGGATCTCTTCACCTCATCTGGTAATCATGACATCGAAGGCCTTGACTCGAAAAATGCCTGCTATGGTTCGACTGCTGCTCTCTTCAATGCCGTCAATTGGATTGAGAGTCGATCATGGGACGGTCGTCATGCTATTGTATTTGCCGGTGACATAGCCGTCTACGCGGAAGGTGGCGCCCGTCCGGTGGGTGGCGCTGGTGCCTGTGCTATCCTGATCGGTCCCAACGCACCTGTTGTCTTTGAACGTAAGACTATCAACATAGTTTCTCCTTTCTGGCGTTGCTGATTGTCCTGTTAGCCATCCATGGTACATATATGGACAACACGTATGACTTCTACAAGCCCAAACTCGACTCTGAATACCCCGAAGTTGACGGCCCGCTTTCTGTGTCTACATACATTGCTGCAATGGATGGTGCCTATACAGCTTTCCGTGCTAAGGTTGCCTCTGGCTCAAAGGCACTCAATGGTCATGCCAATGGTGAACCCAATGGTAAGACCGCCGACCCGAAGGCTATCTTCAACCTCAAACGGGATGTCGACTACCCCGTCTATCACTCTCCATACGGGAAGCAGGTTCAGAAAGGCCACGCCCGATTGGTGAGTTCCTGGCCAAATGTGTATTTTCCAGTTCTCATTCGACAATAGCTCTTTAATGACTACCTCTCGTCACCCAATTCTCCCGAATATGTGAATGTCCCCGCTGAGTTCCTAGACCTTGGCTACAAGGCAACCGTCGGTGACAAGACCATTGAGAAGACTTTCATGGCCTTGGGCAAGGAAGATTACGCCAAGCGCGTAACCCCCTCTATGCGTTGTGCCGCTCGCTGCGGTAATATGTACACCGCCTCCCTATACGGGGGATTATCTTCGGTTTTGTCGGTCGTGGAGCCCCAGCAACTTTTGGGAAAGCGTATTTCAATGTACGCGTTCGGCAGTGGCTGCGCGAGCAGCTTCTTCACTCTCCGCGTCAAGGGTGACACGTCTGTGATCCGCGAGAAGTTGGACCTCATTAATCGCTTGGAAAGTATGAAGGTTGTGCCATGCCAGGAATTCGTAGATGCCTTGACAGTATGTACCTCCACTTAAGTCTGATATATTCTCCGTTTGACGTTTTTCTACAGTTGCGCGAGGAGAACCACAATGCGGCACCCTACAAGCCTGTCGGTTCCATCGATAACATTTGGCCGGGCACCTTCTATCTTGAGAACATCGACGAAAAGCATCGTCGCAAGTATGCAATTGCCTAGGTTCTATTCTGCGTCTCATTCCATCAGGGTTCCATAGTCGATTTTTCGTCCAGCACTCACTCACCTTGAATAATTTATACCGAGAATCCCATTTAGACGTAATTCACATGTTTGGTTTATATGCCAATAAGCGCTGGCCGTCGCGACCGGATATGAGTTTGTCAATCGCGATTGTCACGAAGCGGAAGTTAAATCCTGAACAAAGCCCGGAACAGTTTGCGTTCCTGCTCACCTGTGCCTTATACGGGTCTCGAACGCGTCCGAGTCCGACCGAACAAGAAGGAAACAGAGACATCGATTCGCCATCCTTCGGCTCGCTTACAGTGATGATTGGATACTTCTTGGTCGGGTGAGGTATTCATTCGCTTGCTGGATTTAACAGCTGGAACCAAAAGACTTGGAAGAACTAATATTTGGCCTGCCACTAAATAGGATTCTGTACTCCAAGACACGTGTTTTTGAAAAAGCTTCTTGCTTGTTCGGTTCTGTGTTGCCAGTTTGTAGTCAGAGCCCTATGGCCCAAGGAATCGCACACGATGGCCCCAATCCTCCATGTAGCTGTGGCATACTTGACAATCGTCACCGTAAA
The DNA here is from genome assembly GCA_015025155.1 of Lactarius quietus. NCBI lineage: Eukaryota > Fungi > Basidiomycota > Agaricomycetes > Russulales > Russulaceae > Lactarius > Lactarius quietus. Next base: position 128,324 of record WITN01000059.1, read on the forward strand.
GATGCTTGTCAAGTTGCTTTCTGAGAGTGTTCGGTCACCTCTCAGCAACCTACCTGGCCCTCCTTCTTCGTCATGGCTGAAGGGTGCGTAGTCCTAAAGGCGGCAGGAGTTGGCGTAGCCCGTTAAAAGGTGTTTCCTTAGGGCATATGAACAAACTCTTTCACCCTCAGGGATGGGATTTCCACTTGAAACTTGTTGTTGCTTTTGGCACAGTGGTTCGACTACGGGGTTTTTGGGTGTAAGACAGGGAGCCAACTCATATGACTGGCACTCATAAAGAAACTACTAGGAGGATTGTCAAGATCCCTGACGGGATCTTAAGATACGTGACGTGCGTCGAGAGTTCTGTGTGTTCAAAGTGAGAAAGTCAATGGTTCACTTGAAATGTGATGAGGCAGTGAGGCCAAATGAGACAGAGGATAAGCAGAATAGATTGGTCAGGATGGAAGCGAAGTACAAGCTGGGTAGATACAGTGCATACAGGTCAGCTTATATACTACTGCAGCTATAGTTATGAGTCATATCAAGTCACGTATACTAAGAGAGGGATCCTAGTTAGGGATGCCGGGGTCTGGTCCGAAACGCGGTCCGAACCCGAACCAGACCGGACCGCACCCCAGGTCCGGTCCAGTCCGGTTCGCGGTTCAGGAGATTCTTGAAAATGGGGTCCAGTCTGGTTCACGGTTCACCTTGTGCAAAGTTTGGGGTGAACCAGGTCTGAACCAAACCGGACCCTGGACCTAAAGCTTTGAGTGTGCACCTACGAAATGAAAATATGCCTTGTAATATGGAGTAGCAACCACACGACAGTAGTACGACAGATGTCCAGATGCCAGATACAGTAGGTAATACGCAGAAACATTTCCACCCTTCTTTTCCACCTTCCATTCCTTTCGTGGCATGGGTCTTGTATATGACTCGGAGGTGTGAAGGCAATGTTGGGTGATATCACCGAGGCGCTGTTCCAAGCCTGCACACCCTTTCTCGCTGGCTGATGAAGCAGGTGCGACCTGCGTGAAGGGTGTAGCGTGTTGGCCCTTTTTCGCTGGCTGACGAAGTTGGTGTGATGCCATGTGAAAGAGGTAGCGTGTTCACCGGATGAGATGAAGCTGGAATCAGGTTTGTGTCAGAACCGATGAAGGCAAAATGGTAATTTAACTTACTTGCGCTGTCCTTAAGCATTGTTTGACTCCTTGGTGTTGATGACAACACACTTTGTGTATGCAGTGTAAGAGATCATCTTGAAATCGGGTGAGGGTGGACTTGTGGGGTCATGCTCAGGGGCTGGGGCGTGAGGGTTAAACATTGAATGTTAACCTGTAAAGTGTGGGTGACATGGTTCAGGTTTGGATGATCACAGGCGACGTACTATTGAGTTTGGAAAGCGGGCGCCATGGTTCTCCATTCTTGCTCACCCAAGTGGTGCCATCATGCGAGAAACTGTAAGCAGGAATGTGTGAATCACGAGTGGGGAAGACAATCAAATTGTCCCCTGGGGCGGAGTTTGAAGTTAACATGGTTTTCAACTGACTGGGTAAGACCACGCCAAACTGTACCAAATGCCCATGGATACAACAAAACCATACGGAGATGCTTGTACCCCTGATGGCAGACTTAAAGAAGCCCATGAGATGGATTGGGTCAATGACCCAGATGAGGATTGTGCTATGCCAAGTGGTAAGTCCGCGGCTATAATCAAAGAAGTTTGGACTCTCACCTTGATTAGGCAGGAGCTCCCCGCCTCAACAGTCTAGCACCCAAACAAGTTTGAGTGACTTTGGTGTCATCACGCAAGGCAAGAAGCCTGCAGATGACCATAGCGTTGGAGGTGTTGTAAGCTCCACTGATGGTGTCAGTAATTGCCCTGCCCACATTTGCAAAATTCCAGCAAAATTTAAGGACCCACTTACTGGCACAGGCGCACAGGCCTCGAAGTTCAAGAGAAATGTGGTCATTGTGGATAGTGAAGACAAGGTGCAGCCACGCAGAAAAAAGCCTAGGATCAGGCCTCTAGCTGAAGAGGAACTTGACACTGATGCCAGCCTCGATGAAGCACCTAAACGATTGAAAACCCATGTATTTTCACAAGCATCTGAGGATGCTCAGGTTACTCATGCAAACACAGAAGTCTCAAGCCACTTGGTTGATGCTGGGGATGCATCAACTGGGGAGACTATCATGACCGGCGCAGGGGGATGTCAGTCAGATGAGGAAGAGTGGGGATATTCGCAATTGGACAAATTGGCTACCAAGGATGCAAAGGTAAGAACGCACATTACCCTGAAATGGCGGCAACTCACCATAGAATGCAATAGACTGCTAAAAAAGCCATGATACGCTTGAGCATAGGGGGAGATATGCGAATTGCTGACCTGATAGGCATATTCAGGGATGGTAAACATCCTGACAGTAATACAGATACACGCTGGTGTTGGTTGTGCAAGATTTGGCTGGCTGGAAACGTTTCTACTTGTCACATGCACATCATCAGGTAGTATTCATGATGGCAGATTACTTGTGATCAGTAACTGATCAAAGACATTAGACATTGGGGTACGCACAAAGAGCTGTATTTGGAGGATGCCAATGTGAAAGGGTCGAGCCAAACCTGTGCATCCTGAGTGCTGTGACAAAGGCGGGGGAGGGGGCCAAAACGTCGGGAAAAGGATCACTGGAAGAGTGGGCCGTTGGAAAAACCCCAAAGTGGTCGAAAGACAGTTTGATGGAGCACATCATTGAGTTAGTGGTCGTGGATGACCAGGTAAGAGAAAATGAATTTATGTAACATTACTGATGTTTGACTTGTGTGTGACTTTGGCACATAGGCATTTTCCCTTGTAGACCAGGCATCTTTCTGACGCATGCTTCTGTTCCAATGCCCTGCTACTAAGGATTCTGATACCCCCCACCGCACAAGCGTTGTGAATGCCATCCATGGAAAGGCTGACAAAGTCAGGGATATCCTGAAGGGACAGTTTGCGGTGAGTCTTCCTTACTTATTGCCAATCACATGAACTTATATATATATACTAGAGGGTCCCTGGTGAGGTATCTGTGACATTGGATGGCTGGTCATCATTAGCCCGTGACCCCTACCTTGGAGTTACTGTGCACTGGGTGCATAGTGCTCCAGAATCCCCCACAATATGGTCGCTTCGCACATTGTTACTTGCTTTCCGGGAAGTCAAGGGAAATCACAGTGAAGACAACATGGCGAAGATCGTATTGGGGATCTTCAAAGAAGCAGGCTTGACATCTAAGGTGTGTCATGTCTCACAAAGTACTCGTTCAAACTAACTTGGAGGTAGATTGGCTGGATCACATCGGACAACGTTACGTCCAACGACAGGATGATGTCCTGACTGGAAGAAGAACTGGACTCATCTGAGCACGTTTGGAAAGCCCCTGATCGTCGTGTGAGGTACGTATTTGTATTAACTACTGACTTGGACACTGACTCCTAGTTTGGATGCTACTTATAGGTGTATTGCTCATATTGTTCATCTTGCGGCCAAGCACATCGTTCAAGCCTTTTCTCAAGACAGCCCAATCATGGAGTTGGATTTCCCAGTGGACGCACCGGCAGATATGGATGAAGATGTGGAGACTTTGTATTCATATGGTGATAGTCTCGGGAAGCTATGGGCTTTTATTAATCAGGTGCGTGGTTATTCCCGCGTGCATGGGTGACAACACAGTGCAGCACCGGGGGGCCAAAGCTGATTCATTTCTGGTTCGACTTTCCCTGCAAGCTTCCATGTTTTTCTTCAAGTGTTGTGCCGAGGAAGGTTTGCCGCGTCTTGAACTTGTCAAATATGTCAGGACGCACTGGTCTTCTATGTTCGATCTACTCGAGCGAGCATTCTTGTTAAAGGCAGTAAGGCCTTGTTTCTATTACCCTCTTCATCTCTCATGAATGTTCAGGGGATCACGAAATTCATCCAGCTTGCCGATGATAGTCCTCAAGTCCCCAAGCTACAGAAGAAGTGCTATGCCGACTTTAGGCACACACCCACCAAATGGGTCAATTTGGGCTTGCTCCGTCAAATCCTCAAGGTATTGACAATGTCTTACAATCTTGCTTGGCTTTCTAACCATGTCTATGCAGCACCCCACCCTCGCTCAACAAAAATTCTCTTCTGAATGTGTTCCCACTGTCTCCCTTGTATTCCCAACAATCAAATTCTTGCTCACTTCACTGGAAGTGGCAGAGAAGGATACTGCATTTGTGCCAATTCAAAATGCCATAACGGCCGGCATTTCGAATCTCACTAAGTGGTATCAAAGGCTTGATACCTGTGACGTGTATGCAGTGAGCACCGGTACGTCAAACCAGACAGCCACGCAGCAATCAACTGATCTATCTGACAGTACTGGATCCATCCGTCAAGCTAGTATATATCAAGAAGCACTGGGGGCCTGATTTCGTCCTTCATACCAGGATGATCCTTGTGACAATTGTGAGTACTTCTTGTCTCAAATTGCAAATAAGATACTGAGCAATTAATCTAGTTCAATAAGTACAGTCAAGCCGCTGCTCAAAATAGTGGCGAAGTCACCACTGGGACTTCTTCGCAGCCATGTTTGTCTTATATTACCATCCTTTCAACTTGATCTCACTCCGACTCTGATCTAGCAAACCACAAGGAAGTAGGCTATGGATCCAACTGGTTGCAGCTGTCACTCGATGATGACAGTGAAGATGATTGCATGCTTGACCCTCGCAAAGAGCTTACTGACTATTTAGAGTTGAGGTGAGAAGTCCGGAAGGAAGGGCTTGTGGAATGGTGGGGGGTAAGTCTGGCCCGCATATATCATTGTCGTATCCTACTAACTGATCTAAACCCTAGCATAATTCTCTTTGCTATCCCACCCTTTCCCGCATTGCATGAGACTATCTCCCCATTCAAGGATCCTCAGTTGCCTTGGAGTGTGCGTTTTCGAGTGGTCGGCTCACTGGCACATACTTACGCAACCGACTCAAGACCACAACATTTGAGGTGCTCCAAATTGTCAAAAGTGTGTTTCGCAATGGGGTTCTCAATGCCTGTGACGAGGCAGCAGCTCATGTGGCAGTGGAATGGGACTTCAGCGGACTGGTCGATATGGAGGATGAGGCAGATCTTGTTTAGATATACATCATAGCTAGATAGTGTTTAGGCATCTGGCTTAAGCATGAATACAATTAAGGCTGTCACACGTCACAACTCACGGTGTGATAAGACCACCATCATTGTGCCCAACTTGCTCTCATCCTCGCCCTCACCAGTCCTTGCCTCCAAAGCTTCAAGTGTATACCCCAGGCCACCACATCCCCCCACCATTCGCCTTGCTGCCCCTTTCACATCAGCACTTTCCGACTGCGCACTCTTTCCTCCCAGGAGCCCAATCAAGCCTTGATCACCAAGCCTTGTCATTGACACTGCGTTCCACCCAACTGAAGCCCCAGCTTCTGATTAGTATTAGCTTTCACTTTGATGGCCTTGTATATACTTTTAGAATAGTCATATAATATACTTGTTTTTTGGATTCTACCACAAAAGTGTCAACAATGCTTTTTGCGGTGCACAGGTGGGTAATTACGCATGTTCATATTGATTACATAACGAAATTTCCTTAAATGGCCACTAATTTGCGGTTTGGGGTCCGGTCCAGGGTCCGGGGTGGAAAAAGACCCGAACTGGACCTGACTGAACCGGACCCCAATGAGGTTCGCGGTTCAGCCTCAGTGCCCAAACTGGACCCGGGTCCGGTTTGGGGTTCAGCGAAAATGGCCTCCGAACTGGACCAGACCAAACCGCGGCATCCCTAATCCTAGTAGTGAGTCAGGACACAGCCTTCAGTAATGAATGAGTCAGTCTGAATACAATAGCAAGTGCAGCCTCAAGGCACGTAAGAGATAAGAAGAAGAGTCACAAGGGGCCAAGGAAATAGAAAGAAACAAAAAGAAAGATGTGTCCAAATCATAGCTGTGGTGTAATATCATGACATGACCCCCTTCCTGCATTAGCACTACCATGTGCTAAGCTTCAGGTTCATCATCAAATGGTTCCCCGTCTTCAGTGCTTTGATACTCTTTGTTCATATCATTGTGGATATGGATATTTTGGTGTGGGCATCTCCCCCCAAAGGAAACGTGGCGGGCAGGGACCAAGCAACATACCCTTGTGTTGCTGAGATTATGGGGATGTAGGCAGTTGCAGGAGGTATGATAAGTCAACAAGCAGTAAAAGCATCAGTCAGGTTGGAACATGGTGGTGGGGATAGTGCTGGATGAGTCACCGCAGTGATACCATGGTCAGGGTAGCCATGCTATGCCTTTGTCTCTATAGACTTCCTGTTGCATTATCACCTAACGCTTGCCTGACTTAGGCAGAGATTGAAGAATGCAGCATGGAACGACTTAGCAAATATACAGAGCAATCCCACTAGTCCTCTTCTTAGGAACTAGGGCTGTGCAAAGACAGGCTCAACAGTCAGCCAATCAAAGGGTGACTCAAGTAGATGAATGACTCGGGAAAGAGCAAAAGAGAGAAGAGACTAGAGGAATACAATTGGTGGTGATAGTCAAGAAGACTAAGCTGAAGGCTTCGTCTTCTACAGTACAAGCTTATATACAAGTACGTGCTGGCTTTGAAGCGCAGCTAAGAGTATAGTACAAGTCATAAACCCTAGTACAACTATCCTAGCGATGAGTAAGTCCTAATACAACGATCCTCGGAATCAGTAAGCCTACTACACGAATGACACAATGTAGCATTATCACCTAACACCGGCCTGACTTAGGCAACTTGGTGAAGCGTTACAAGAATGGAGGACATATCCTGAGTATGATCCACCAGGTCAACAGCTAGACACTGGGGCTTTAGGCACAATAATCACAAGGGATCTGATCCACAAGGATGTAAGGTGAGGATGTTCACTTAGTACCCGAGGCACTAGTATATGCGAGAGGAAATGGTGATTCCAAGAAGACCAAGCTGAAGAGCCTTGGTCTTAGCTACACAACTTATATACAGTTACTCGCTGGCTTTAAAGCGCAGCTCAAATCCAAACCCTAGTACAGTGATACTAGTAACAAGTCATTCGTATGTTCTAATAATAGATGAAACACCGGCAAACCCAAGTACCGGTGATGTGTAAGTGTCCATGACTAATAGAGACTTACTATCATAGTCATAACTGTATAGTAAGTGTTCTGAACTCCGTAAGTATGTCAAGATGATGACCAGTTAGTCCGAATGATGTCAGATGTGACACACAACATAATGATGATGTAAGTCCATGACCGATTACCGCTTACTGTGGTGGCCATGCCCAGACAGTAAGTGTCTTGGACTCTTGGTGCATTCGTAACAACACCCCCTTTTCAGCCTGAGTGACCATGCTCAGCTGACCAAGGGGTCATCTTCTTGATGTCCTGTGGCATCTGGTCCATGACCCTCCTAATAGCGTCAGCCTTCTCAAGGCGATGTATACACTCATGCCTGCCCATCGTGACGTCAAACAGCTCATCCTCCATCTTCTGCATGTGGTCGTTGATGTCCTGGACATGGCATTCATAGTAGCGAAGATGCTGCACCTCGATGGTGAGGGCGTGATCCTTAACGCGACAAAGGCCAGCATCCACTTGGGAATGACGCTCATACATGGTGTGGAAGAAGCGGAGATGTTGGGAGCTATATGGCTCAAAGTCCTTGTGATCAAAGGACTCCCCCACATGAATAGGACCGACATAGACCTCACCGTTGTGCGTCATCCTCCCTCGCGCCCAGGGGTCATTCTCCATGTGCACCTCAACATATTTGGCAGGCATTTCACAGCCTTGAGGTCTGACAATGAGGAAGGGGATATAATTGACCCCTACATGGACCTCGCACCTGTCAGGGATCGGCAAGACAGGGCGACAAGGCGACGACTTAGCTGGTTGTTTGATCAGGGTCTGTTCAACCCACATGGTGTGGTAGTGGGGTTCTCCATCTTCTTTGTCTTTTTGATCTTCAACCTCTGACTTGTCCACCTCAGAGTCAAAGTCATGGTGGATGGCCCAGCCTTGTCCACATCACTTCTTGATGGCCTGCTCAGATTCTGCATCAGTTGATTCCATGACATAGATGACTTCCACTGGTGGTGGAACTGGGAGTGGAGGAGGCAAAGGTCGAGGAGAGGCCCCTGCGGAAGGGTGGCAGGCATCATGGTCGTAGTCATCATTGATGGAGCCACAGATGATGTCAGACTTGTTGCTGGTCGATGGGATTGGACAAATTGTCACCTGCATTCCTGAAGTGCTGCCCGAGCCCTCTTCAGTTGTTCAATCTTCCAACTGATTGCTACCTCCTTCCAGACCGAGGGACCCACCACTGTATGCAGGGGGGGCAGTGTTTGGGCTTCCTGGGAGGCATTCAGGTTGATTGTTGGCAGGTGACAGCTGGGCTGAGTCAACAGGGTGGAAATGGGAGAGGATGGTGAGGAATTCTCCTTGGGTGATGGAGGACTCGTCGCTGACATACTTGGCAAGAGAGGAAGCAGCAGATTCAGCATTAGACATGAGGGAGTGGGAGGAATGATGTATATCAGTGTAATGAAGGCATCTTATATGTGTTTCTTGCTCAGGGTGTCAAGCTTTGAAATCCTTGAGCACCTTGTCTGTGTACATGTCATCCTTGTTGACCCACTGATTCTCCGAGTCTGGATACCCCTTCCACTTGACTAGGTATTGCAGTTTGTGCCCCCTGCCAAATCTCCGTGAGTCTAGTACCTTCTCGACTTCGTATTCTTCTTCCCCATCCACCAAATCAGGTGGTGGGCGCTGATAGTTGGGCCCATGCATTATTGTTTTGTGATAGGGGGTGAGAAGATCGATGTGGAACACTGGATGGATGCTCCACTGTGTGGGAAGTTCAAGGCAATAATTGACAGGAGACATCACCTGGACAATCCTGAAAGGTCCTTAGGTCCATGCCTCTTGGGCGCAAGCTTGGCAGTTGGCTGATTGGTTTGGAGATGACGCCCTTCCAGCCACACTTGATCCTCAACATCAAACTTGGGCGTATCTTTGTTGTGCACCCAGGACTTTTGCACCTTGATCATTAGTTCCTGAGTGCATTTCCTTATCTCTTTGAACTGCTGAAGGTGTAATGCCACCTGGGGAATAGGCGATGGCTTATCTACCCAATCAGCACGTGGGTTATAGCCCATCAGAAGGAAGAACGGTGACTCCCTTGTGGATTCATTGGGCCAGTGATTGTGGGCAAACTCGGCAAGGGGCAGGTATTGTGTCCAGTTTGTCTGTCGTTCATCTGCCCAGAAGCGTAGGTACTGTTCCACCCATTTGTTCGTGGCTTCTGATTGTCCATCTGTACGTGGATGATACATGGTGGATATGTTCTGAGTGATACCCAGCTTGCTGCACAGTTCTCTTGTGAACTTGGACACGAATCTGGGGTCTCTATCGCTGATGATGTGTGAGGGAAGTCCAAAGCGAGTGAACACATGTTTAAGGTAAAGTCTGGCAGTTTCTTCGGTGGTGATCTCTTCCCTGCAGGGTATGAACACCACCATTTTAGTGCAATCATGATCGGTGACTGTGAGGATGGAGTCACTCCCTTGTGACTCCGGCAACTTTGTAATGAAATCTAAGGTGATGGTTTCAAATGGCAAAGCTTCTGGTTTAGGGTATATTGGTTGGAGTGGTGCTCTGGTAGGACGGTTGTTGATCTTGCAGTGCTGGCAGTCAGCACATCCTTTGACATACTCCCTTACATCTTGCCCTACTTGCGGCCATCAGTAGTGTCTGGTTACCAACTGCATGGTGCGGCTGATTCCAGGGTGTCCATACACTGGTGCATCATGGTGGGCTTGGATGATGGTACACTTGTCATGTTGTCTGCCTGTGACCACTCATCTTCCATCCTTGTACCACAGGCCTTCAATTTCTTTGAGTTTGTGAGTGTTAACCCATAGCTTCAGTATGTCTTCATTCTGTTCATATATCGGGTGCAGCTTCCTCATATCTTCGCTTGACAAGACTCCCTGTTGTTCAAGGAGAGGTTCTGATGCAATTTCCGTAACAAGGGCACGTTTGAAGAGCTTCTCAGGAAGTACCATGACGTTCTCATTGTCATGATCCCCTTGATCATAGTCTGGTTGTCTTGACAAAGTGTCCGCTCTCCCGTTTGCTGTGCCTTTTATGTGGTGAATCTCCAGGTCATATTCAGTGAGTTCAAGTACTTCCCTGGCAACACGTCGACTAATCTTGTGTGGTTGCTTCCAATACTGCAAGTTCATGTGGTCGGACCACACCTTGATCTTGTGTGGTGATCCCACTAGTAGGGGTCTCCACTGGCGCAATGGCTTGACGATGGCCAACAGCTCCAGGTCCCAGATATCGTAGTTGTGTTCTGCTTCATTGAGAGTGGATGAGTAGTACACTATCGGATGTCTCTTACCATCATCTTTCCTCTGTAGCAGTACTGCTCCCAATGCGAATCCGGATGCGTCCACTTGGAGTTCAAAGGGTGCTGTGAAGTCTGGGTGTGCAAGTACTGGTTCACTTGTTACAAGACCTTTTAGGGTGTCAAAGGCCTGTTGTTCTTCGTTGGTCCATTGCCATTCAGTGTCTTCGCATGTTAGTTTGTTTAATGGACGTGCATGTGTTGCGAAACCCCTGATAAACATGCGATAGAAGTTGCAGAAGCCGAGAAAAGAGCATACTTCCTTGACCATTGTAGGCGCAGGCCAGTTTTTGATACTGGCAATTTTGACGGGATCCATGCACGTTACCCCCTTTTCAAGGATTACCCCCAGGTAATTGATACTGGGTGCACCGAATGTACACTTTTCCGGCTTGAAATATAAGTCATGGTTGACAGCGACCTGAAGGACGTCAGTGACTGCCTCTATGTGACTCTCCTTCGTTGATTTGGTGGCTATCGCAATGTCATCCATGTAGACACGAATTGTTGTCCCCTTTTGAGCATGTTTGTCGATAACATCTCTGAAGATATAGTTCATCATGGTTTGGAAGGTTGCTGGTGAGTTGGTGAGGCCGAAATACATGACTGTTGGTTCAAACAGTCCAAACTTGGTTGCAAATGCAGCCTTCCATTCATCGCCTTCCTTGATGCGTATGTTGTTGTAGCCCCATTGGATATCCAGCTTGGTGAATATCCATGAACCGCTCAGGTTGGTGATGAGGTCAGAAATGAGGGGTACTGGGTACTGGTTACGCACAGTGTGCTTGTTGAGCATCTGGTAATCTTGTGCTGGTCTTAGTTTTCCATCTTTCTTTTGACAAAGAAGAAGGGCAAAGTGTATGGTGACTTGGATGGTCGGATATACCCCTTTTCTAGGTTCTCTTTGAGGAACCCCCAGAGCGTGATCTCTTCATTGTGTGTTGTGGAATATATTGAACAGTGGACCACATTGGGGGCATCCTTCTTGAGATTGATTGCATGATCCCATACTCATGAAGGGGGAAATCAATGTGATGCTTCTTCACTGAAAACGGAGTCGAACTTTTGGTATTCTGGAGGGATGGCAGCTGCTTTCTTTGGTCCAGCAGCAATGGTGAGTTTGGTGGTGGTAGTGTAAAGGCAGCATTGTTCTTCCAATTCGCACATGATGTTTGCCTTGTCGTCTTCAGTGATCGCTGTTGCAATAACTGGTCTGGCTCTTGTGATGGTGGGGTTGATGGATCGAATGATTACGGGTAACACGTCCTCCTGTATCATCACATGTCGCCAGCTAAACTTTAGTTCATACATGGCCAGCCATGGGTATCCAAGGAGGATATCTTCCTTTCCAATATTGGTAATAAGGAAGCACATTTCCTTGTGAATGCCTTTAGTCTGTACATCAAGGTCGACATAGTGAGTGATCTCCCCTGCTTTATTGTTGGTATTCTCGATGTTCCATATCTTCTTGGGATGTTCTAATGCCTTAAGTCCCAGCCCCATTTGTTGCACGAAATTAGGGTGTATGAAGCTGTCAGTCACTCCACTGTCAATGAGTGCTTTGATATTGGCCTTTGAGTAACTTGTACAGATCGAAACTGGAATTCACATGGATCAATAGCGCGTCACATATACAGAGTTACAATTGAGAGCCCCCACCCAGGCCGATGGGTTCAGGCATCCTGAAAATCCTCCTTCTTCCACAGTTCCTGTAGCACAATGTTCTTTACGTCCTCATCTTCCCAAGCAACGCCTGCAAGCCAGTCCTTGGCTTTTGCCTCCGCAGTACGGGTGTCTGCGACCGCACGTGCAATTTGTGGGTCTTCATCTTGTTGGGCATATGCAGTCCATGCATTTTGCGGTTCCTGTCTCCCATACATATTCGGGAATCGTTTCTGTGGGCAGAAGCAGCTGATGTGTCCTTTCTGGTGACAGGTATAGCAAGATACATTACTAAAGTCTTGTTGTCGCTGCTGCACTCCTGCACGAGGTGGGAATGGTGGTTTGGAGGCGTACTGCTCCAGGACATGTTCTGCTGCTGCCAAGCGTCTGTGAGTCCTCCCTGCTGAGGTGTCCATAGCATTGGACAGTTGCTGAGGTCGCCATTGCGGTGCTGGTCTTCCTCCCAGTTCTCTGTACTTGCCCATTCGTGCCTGCATGTGCAACCATTGCTGATGTCGGAGTATGATGGTGTTCTTCTACTGTTCATAGGTGCCAGGATTATCATCCTGGAATACTTTCTCGTACAGGGCTCTTGGTAGCCCAGTGGTGAAGATGTCGATGGTGAGCTCCTGGTTGATTTCATAGCCAGCAGATCACACTAGTTGTTCAAATTTGGTGACATACTTGTCAACATCTCCATCCCACTTCAATCCCTTCCTAAGTTCTGCTTGGGCTTGCTCTTGAGCCAGGGTGTCTGTGTATTGTCGTCTGAAGGAGTGTTCTACACTCCTCCAGAGCCAGTTGTTTGTGGGGAGGACCCCATTGTTGTCTACTTGTTCTGTGAGCCATCTACTGATGGTGAGCACCCACTCAGTGATGTTTTTTCCTTGTAGGTAAGTGAGGAAAAGCATGGAGCATTGATACGGGTTCTGCATGATGTTATTAGCATGGTTGACCCCTTGATACAATGCCCACTGGGTCAGGAACTCCTCAGCTTTTGTCCTGTCCCCCATAAAGACAGCAGGTGGATTTCCTGCAAGCTTATCCAATCCTCCTTTACCTCCTCCCTGCGGTGGCACTGGGGGTCCTATGAGTGGTCCTCCTCCTCCTGGCAGGCCTCCTCCAAATGGTACTCCTCCTCCTGGTGGTCCCCGGGTAATCCTCCTGGTTGTCCACCCCCAGGCGGTCCTTGATATGGTCGTTGATCTGGTGGGGGTCCTTGACCTGGTGCTGGTGCAAATGGCCCAAAGCGGTAAGCCCCAGGAGGTCTGTAGTCACCTCCCACTTCTTGATGTCTTCTTACTGGTATTCCCCGTCCAGGGAATCGTTCTTGTGGTGGGGGATCGGGTTCGTCAGGTCCTGCAGCACGTCTGAAAGCTGCATTGTCTTCTGTAAGCATGTGTCTGGTTATGGGGTCAATATCCCCAATCTGCAGTTCAGCTGGTGCTTCTATCATGGTGGCCATTACTGTGGGTTCATCCTGAATAGTGAGCAACTCAGCTTGTCGTACTAGGCTGCTCTCCTCGCTTGCTGGTTTGCATATTTCGATGTTTTCTGGCTCCAGGCTTGCTTCAGAGTTGGCTGGAGTTTGCGTATATGTAGTATGTTCATCGTCTTCACTGGGAGCTCTGTTGATATGTCCCCACTGTTCTGGAGGTGCTATTTTGTCCTCGTAGATGTTGCAATGGTATTCCCAAGATGCAAGCTCGAATAGTTCCCAAGTTTCTTCTGGATGGTTCCTCCTAGCAGTGCACCAACAGACGTGTTTGAAATTGAACTCAACAGGGTAATAACGCGATGGACGCATTGGTATATCCATAAAATATCCTTCTACTCCTCTAACAGTCCTCCAGGCAGTTCGTCCTTTTAGGTATTGAACCGGTACGTTGCATTCTCCCCTTTGATCAATAGAATAGGGAGCAAAAGACGGAGCCCAAAGCTCTCTTGTAGTTTGTGCCACCACAGTGGGAACATAGTCTTAATGTTGCATTATCACCTAATGCTTGCCTGACTTAGGCAGAGATTGAAGAATGCAGCACAGAATGACTTAGCAAATATACAGAGTGATCCCATGTCACGATTCCAACAATCGCTGGTTCGACTTGAACCCGAAGGCTTTCCTTCTATCCCTTCTAAGTCAAGCGCACGGCTTGCAACTTAGGAAATACTTGAGAAGGGCGAATAACCACAGAAGGTCCCCTTATATGGCGTCACTTGAAGATAACTCTTGACACAAGTGAATAATGAGAGAAGAATAGTCACAATGACCAATGACTCTGCTATAAGAATGCTTGACTATGCCTGAGAGGAATACAGGTGGAAGTTCAAGACAACTAAGCTATCGACTACTGGCGAAACCTGCCAACTACTTATAGTACTCCAAGACAGTATTCTAACTGAGCTTGAACTATAGTAAACACAACTCACGACCTTATCTGCCAATGAGAATTGTCCATCAAGCCACAGGGGCTTATCATGAAACATACAGTACATGAGGCATACGGCCTCACATGAGTCAGAGATAAAGACAACCATATGACTCACAGATGACATCATGACACAAGATAACAAGATAACAAATGTCTCGGCGCAATACCAGCGCATCAGAATACCTTCCATCAGAATTGACCCATACTGGGAATTGTCCAGACCTTCGGCTATCGGGAATCCCGCATCCGATCTCGTGCCTACCATGGTCTTCCATAACTTTCCATCCAACGAGTCCCATGACTTATCGCTTAGGTCAGATACATGCCATGACCCGGGACTATCACGTGACATAATCATGTGGTCTTCATCCGTCCTGCAGTAGAGGTGCCAGCACTGGAGGGTTCTGCATGAACTAGCATTCCACTCACAAGTTGGGCAATCCTCAACGCTTCTCCTTCTCCGATATAATCTTCTTCGTCTGTTCCTTGACTCCACACGAGAGCGCGTACTTGCTCTTCTTCGTCATACTCTGGATCTTTGCCTACCCATTTGTGTGCTTCTGGGTAATCTTGGCAGTCTTTCCAATGTTCATGCATGCAACGGCGCGTCTTGACGTTGTCCGAAGGCGAGACGATGTCAGATCGTGACATCCCACTAGTCCTCTTCTTAGGAACTAGGGCTGTGCGAAGACAGGCTCAACAGTCAGCCAATCAAAGGGTGACTCAAGTAGATGAACGACTCGTGAAAGAGCAAAAGAGAGAAGAGACTAGAGGAATACAATTGGTGGTGATAGTCAAGAAGACTAAGCTGAAGGCTTCGTCTTCTACAGTACAAGCTTATATGCAAGTACGTGCTGGCTTTGAAGTGCAGCTAAGAGTAAAGTACAAGTCATAAACCCTAGTACAACTATCCTAGTGATGAGTAAGTCCTAATACAATGATCCTCAGAATCAGTAAGCCTACTACACAAATGACACAACATAATGATGATGTAAGTCCATGACCAATTACCACTTACTGTGGTGGCCATGCCCAGACAGTAAGTGTCTTGGTGCGTTCGTAACACTTCCTGAGCTTTGGTAATGGTAAACTCAGGCTCCCTCAGGTGGGCTGGCCATTCATCCCCAGGAAAGGGTATACCTTTGTCTTCTTCTAAGTATGGGTGAAGACGAGTCCTGGTTCGAGTGTTAATAAGTCTCCCCCTTACGGCGCCCCAATGGTCTCGCCAGTGACTGAGCCTCCTATCAAGTGCTTTTTGTTCTTCCACTAACATCTGTCGATCTTCCTCCAATCCTCTGTAGCGATCTACGTCAGCAATGAGTCCTCAGTCATCTATAGCATAGAGGGCCATGTTGACAGGCTCAAAGTCAGAATGATGGGGGTGGAGTATGGAAAGATCAGTATCGTCAATGTTCTCAGGGGTGGGGACGTGGTCTGGTATGGGTGCAGCCTCCAAGATCCATCCATAAACTAGATCAGTAGGGTTGGTGTCTTTTCAGCATGCGTGGACATAGTGTACATGGTCATGGTAATCATGGTTGAAATGAATGTAATGGGGGTATCAACGACATCCTTCTCCTAAATGGATTCTGGTTCCATAGTGTCAGTGGTTAGGGAGGCGGCGGTCATAGACTTCGAAGTCAGTGGGGATAGCATAACCAGGGCTGTAGTCCCTGGGTCTGGGTCCATGTCCTGAGCCATCTGTAGAGTGGGATAGTGAGTGAGATCTTTCTCCTAGATCGTGCATAAGCTCAGAGAGAGCAGCATCAATCTGAGCTGTAGTATGGATGGGTGGAGGGGGTTCTTGTGCTCTTATTTCCTCAACTTCCTCTAAAGTCAGTACAGGGATTTCCCCTGGTGTACTGAGGTGTTCCTCAAGAGTGAGGGTTGGGGGTCCCCCTCGGATACAACTGAGAAGAGGAGGGCCAATAGGCAGAGGAGGGGGTGATTCTGAAGGGGGAGGAGGTGTGGAGATTTTGATCGGTTCAGGAGAAGGGGACAAAGTTGTAGTGGACATAATGATTCTTTGAATAGTGATAGTTGAACTGGAATGGGGAGGGGTTTTATATGTGATGGTACAGATCACATTTGGTTGCTGGCGATAGAACTCTTTGATCAGTTTGTCAGTGCTGATGTGGGTCAGGGGTTCCCAACTGTCATGTACTTCAGAAAACCCTTTCCACCTGATCAAGTATTGGAGCTGCTGGCATCTCTTCCTTATGCCCAAGATTTGTTCTACTTCTCATTCAGGTTGTCCATCCACTAGATCAGGAACAGGTTCCTGATATTGTTTGCCATTTGTGGTGGTTTCTTTGTATGGTGTGAGTAAGGAAGCATGGAAGACATTATGAATTTTCCAGGTAGGTGGGAGTTTCAGCCTGTAAGAAGTTCTAGAAGCTACTGAAGTGACAAGGAAGGGGCCATATCGTCTAGGTGCTAGTTTGGCACTAGGGTGTGTGGTGTTAAGGTTCCTAGCTTCTAGCCAAACTTGGTCTCCAACACAATAAGATGTGAATTTTGAAGGTGTCTCTACAGTTTGTGCCTTGCGAAGGGCATCAGCTGCTTCCCTACGTGTTTGATGGATAAGAGTTAATCGCTCATTAAGGGGTGGAGAAGAGGTAACTCTTGTTGTTTGATGGACTCGTGGGATATGTCCCATGATAAGTTCAAAAGGGGCTTTATGAGTGGTGGCGTTTGGTTGGGCGTTGAGGGTGTATTGCACTATTGGTAACCAATTGCTCCAATCTGTCTGGTGATAATTAGTAAAGATGCATAGGTATTGTTTGAGTCTTTGATTTGTCCTTTCTGACTGTCCATCAGTTTGAGGATGGTAGGCAGTGCTGGGGTTGTGTTGTATAGATAGTATACAGAATAGTCCTTTGGTAATGGAAGCCATGAAACGGGGGTCTCGGTCAGATATGATGCGGGTGGGAATTCCATAATGAGGGAGTACATAAGTGGCATATAGTAATGCAGTTTGGGCAGCGTCAATGGATTCATTGCAGGGGATAAAGATAGATGCTTTAGAGAAGGTATCGGTGATAGTGAGTATGGAATCATATCCTTGGGAAACAGGGAGTTTAACTATAAAGTCCATAGCGACTGAAGTGAAAGGAAGAGTGTATGTGTCAGAGGGGATAGGGAATGGGGGTGGTTTAGGTTTGTTAGGGTTGTTCTTCCTTGATTGGCAGGTGTGACATCCCTTGATGTAGTCTGTAATAGTTAGTTTCATGTTTGGCCACCAGAAGTCATGGCTGACAGCCCAAGTTGTATTGGAAATTCCTGGGTGTCCCACTGTGGGAGAGTCATGGTACAGCGAAATTACCCCCCTTCTCAAGGGCAGGTCGTCCATGACTGCCAGCCGATCGCCATACCAGTGTAAGTTCCCAATGACTGTAAGGGGGAATGTGGAAGCCCACTTCTTGAGGAGCATTTGGTTAGATAACTGAGCGGCTCATACTTGATCGTCAATATTTGATAACATAGTGGCATTTATGAAGAGCTGTGGTGATAGTATGGTGACGTTGTCATTATCCAAGGAGCTGTTGTCATAGTCCGGTCATCAAGAAAGCGCATCTGACTTGTTCACCATGCCTGCAATGTGTACCAGTTTAAAATTATAATCGGCAAGTCGGGGAATATACCTTGCGACCCATTGATTGATATGGCGCAGGTGTCGATAGTACTCCAGGTTTTTGTGATCTGTGTACACGGTGACTGGGAATGGAGAGGAAAGTAAGAGATGGTGATTGTGAGTAAGTCCTCTGTAGACAGCAAGGAGCTCCCTGTCGTGGATGTCATAATTTCATTCTGCGTCATTGAATGTTTGAGAGTGAAACCCAACAGCTTCATGTTTTCCCCATTCATCTTTCTGGGTCAAGATAGCGCCCATCGCATAGGCAGAAGCATCCACCTGTAGGTAAAAGGGACGGGAGAGGTCGGGTTGGTGGATTGCAGGGTTGGAGAGAATGGTAGTGATGAGGGTGTCCATGGCATCTTCACACTCTTTTGTCCATACAAAAGGAGTTCCTTTCTTTGTTAAGGCAGTGAGAGGATGGGCAATTGTTGCGTAGTGGGGTATAAATGGACGTTGGTATCCTAGGGTACCTAGTAGACTTCTCACTACCTTGACCATAGATAACTTTCGGGGCCAAATACGGAGGCCATTCATTTTCTCTGGATCAGGGTGAAGTTTGTTGTTTTCAACTACAACCCCTAGGTAAGTGATCTTCTGTTGCTCAAAGGCACATTTAGTGGGTCTTAGGAAGTAGGATTCTTGTGCCAGGAGGTCCAATACTTCATCCACGATGCGGCGATGTCAAAGGAGGTCATCATCGGTTGCTATTAGAATGTTGTCGACATAGACGAATAATTCCGTAGGATATTTTTGGGAAAGATTCCTGAACATTCGCGACATGGCTCAGCAGAAGGTAGCGGGGGAGTTGCAGAGGCCAAACAACATAATGGCTGGTTTATACATCCCATAGGGTGTCTTAAACGCTGCCTTCCATTGGTCGTCCTCTTTAATATGAATGTTATTAAATCCCCAACATAGATCAAGCTTGGTGAAAAGATATTTTCCTTCAAGGTGGTCCATAATGCCTCCTATGAGAGGGAGGGGGTAAACATCCCATTCAGTCCAGGAATTGAGCAAGCGGTAGTCGATTATAGGTCGTAACTTCTCATCTTTCTTAACTCGATAGAACATGGGGGAGGTGTAAGGGGAGTTAGTTTCTTTAATGTATCCTTTCGCCAAACTTTCTTCTATGAAGGTTCTCATTACTTTGAGTTCTTCTTCAGTCTGGCAGTAGATCTTGCAGTCCATTGTTGATGGCACTCCTGGTTTGAGTGTGATAGGGTGATCTTCCTCTCATGCTGGGGGAAAACACTGCATGGTCTGTTCACTGAAGACTTCCCAGTGTTGATGGTAATGCTCAGGGATAAGTTTCTTGGTGTCTTCCTCATCATCGGGTGGTTTGAGGGTGACGCTCTGCGACATTATTTTGGTTTGATATCCTGCTGTTTCGATCATCACGTTCTTGCCCTCTAGTTTTCGTAGTGTCCAGTTGATTACAGGGTTAAAGAATTTAAACCAGGGATAGCCCAATATGATGCAATCATGCCCCAAGTTGGCGACATAGAAGCCCAGTTTCAAGGATTTAGAGCCTTGTTTAAGCCATAGGTTGCAGTATTGAGTTATACTACCCGCAATGTTGGGAGTCCCATCTACGTTATTGACTTGTAGAGGTTGGGGTAATGGGCAAGTTCCAAGTCCAAGCGACTTTACGGTTCAAGAGTCTATGAAGTTATGAGTTGCTCCACTGTTGAGCAGAGCGGTGATTTTGGTCTTTTGGTGCCACATGTACATGGAAACTTTTATGGTTATTGAATCTTGGTTGATACTGTACATCGTAGCTAGAGATTCTGGAGTCATGACCGCTAGAGTCTGGCAGAGTAAAAATCCTCGCCCATATCTCAGGCATCGAGGTAAGCGCCTCATTCTTCATCTGTCATCTTTTCCTCTAAGGCTCAGATTTGTTGAGCTATGGTTAGCACTGGGCAGGGTGGAGTAGGGGTAATGGCAGCGATAGAGGGGGATGATGTAGGAGTAGTGGTTTCATGTGCACTAGCGTTGCAATTTGAATCTGAGTTCTTGGGGCAGTTACATGCCATGAGACCCTGGATGCAGCATCTGAAGCACCTGCCCTCTTTGTGGTATTTTTCACATTCTTCATCGGTCAGGTGTTTGAAGGGGAGGGATGATATATTGGCAGAGTCTACGTCCATCAGGATGACACTGTTGTTGCGCTGGGGCAGGGCACTGCATTGGTTGTTTGTTTGGTATTGTTGGTGGTCACATGGCTGGCTTCACTGAAAACTGGTAAGTCCTGTGTTCTGTAGTTCTCTAATCCAATTGACTTCCTTTCTTGCAGCATCCTTCCACTCTGCCATGGTAGTGGGCATGTTCTCCCTGCCGATTACTCGACGGTGTACATTTTCTTGTAGACCTGATCGGTAGTGGGCAATAGTGCCCATGGCATTGGCTTCCCAACCGGCTGCAGCTGCAAGTCTTTCAAATGTTGCCGTATACACATCAATGTCGAGATCTTTCATAGTGAGTTTCAATAGTTGATCGTACGCTGTCTGGGTTTTAGCACTATCTTTCCAAGCTGATTTGAAATTGATCTCGAAGGCATTCCAGAGATCTTCTTCTGTTTCAGCTACAGCACCTGGGCGAGTGGTATCGGTGCATTCTTCTAACTTTTTGTCCTGGGCATTGACCCAATCTTCAATGATGGGTCCTTTGATGTAGGACAGGGCAGTGAGTACCTGGTAGAATGGGATTTTTAATGAGTCATTGTTTTTATTCAGAAGTTTGTAACATTGAAATTTGTTTAAGAAGGTGTCTGATCTGGTACAATCACCGGTGAAGATGGTTGGTATGATTCCTTTTAACCAATTGGACAAGGGTGTGGTTATTGTGGTAGTGTTGGCTGACATCAGAACAGTTGGTGGGTCAAGAGGTAAGGTTCCCTGAAGGGTAATGATGTTGGCAAAGCGGTGGTAGGGGAGTGTTGGTGTGGTCAACAGCTGGTAAGAATATCTGTGAACTTCCCGTACTTTGAGCTGAAACAGTGCTAGATCTGGATGATTCTGGGGAATCAACATCAATAGAACTTGGGTGCACACTAAAAGGTTTGTTGCCAGTGCTTGGTACAATGGGTGCTGAGGGTCTGTGATATCACAATAGCCTAGGCCGAGATCACTGGGTACAGGGACCAGTTGTGAATGATGAGTATACCACTGGTGATTTAGATTGATGAAGGTAAGTATATACCACTGGTTGTTCACAAATTCAACAGGGATGCCTGAATGTAAACTCTGAACTGCAGGAACTTGGTAACCGGTGTTATGGGCGGTCCTTTGAATCCAGGTGGCAGTTCCTTTTACTTTGTCAGGGAGATTATCAAAGGTGCGTTGTTGTATGGGTACGAGAGTATCGTCTTGTGAGTTGGCAGGAAAGTCAGCGGTTACTGAATATTCAGCCACGGTGATCAATGGTTTGAGGGTACGGAGTGTACTGTAGGGTAGTACGGTAGAAGCTTGTACTTATGTCAAGATCCCTGATGGGATCTTAAGATACACGACGTGCATCGAGAGTTCTGTGTGTTCAAAGTGAGAAAGTCAATGGTTCACTCAAAATGTGATGAGGGGGTGAGGCCAAATGAGACAGAGGATAAGCAGAATAGATTGGTCAGGATGGAAGTGAAGTACAAGCTGGGTAGATACAGTGCATACAGGTCAGCTTATATACTACTGCAGCTATAGTTATGAGTCATATCAAGTCACGTATACTAAGAGAGGGATCCTAGTAGTGAGTCAGGACACAGCCTTCAGTAATGAATGAATCAGTCCAAATACAATAGCAAGTGCAGCCTCAAGGCACATAAGAGATAAGAAGAAGAGTCACAAGGGGCCAAAGAAATAGAAACAAACAAAAAGAAAGATGTGTCTGAATCATAGCCACGGTGTAATATCATGACAAGGATGTCCTGTATCTGACTGATCTCCTTGGGCTTCACACTATCTTGACAAAGGAACAAGGTGATATTTACGACAAACCTCCGATGATTATCAAGTAAGCATTGTAAACATTTCACCTATCCTTGGCAACCTTATATCTCTCACAGATGAAGCATGTTGCTCTGGGGTCCAGGCTTGTTATCTTCCGCTGATACTGTGGTTTTTCTTTTAGGGAGCTTGAACTTGTCGCACTTACTCTGCCATGGTCAGGCATGGTGCATGAGAAACAGCAGCGCATTCTCAATGCTGTCTTCTCTGTACAACATATGTGCATGTTGATGTCCATTATCTGGGATGTCACGCATCGTGTACGTCCCACAAAGAACACCTACATCGAGACTGACCTTGGTCAGCTCAAAGAAACCCTGGCTAAACTTTTTGCATGGGGGCTGCACTGAGCAAGATATGCTGATTTGGATGTCGCAATTCTCCCTGGAATCAATTGGGCAAGCAGAATTGGGATTGCTTTCGATAATCTGGTGGAAACTTTGCTGCTTAGTGAATACATGCTCGCTTCAAAGCACCTCATGTGGGTCCTTCTCTTCTTTCCATAGATTCTGAACTGCCACACTCACAAGTGGATCAGCTTGCTTTCACTTCCTCTTCAGGGATTTTTGCAGTTCATACCATCTATCATAAAGATAGGTACTCCAAGGTTCTGGGGATATCTAGCAATGATAGTCCCACACCCCAACATCAGAGAGCTCAGGGAGATCATAGATTTTTTTTACAACACTAATAAGTCTATATACCAAAGAAGGGTGCATGACATCACACAAGCAGATATAATCAGCATCTTGAGTGCATACAACTCATCTTTTTTTGGGCCATAACATAATGTGCTGCTCATCTGTCATAGTTCAACAAAACAGAGGAGCCAATCCCACTGACAAGCTATCCGATGACAAGCTGATGTCACTAGGCATCGTCATTGCCAACTGAAACCTTGCTTGTATTTGTTTGCACACACATGACCGGGAATCAGTTGTCCACAGGGCAATAAGACAAAGTGAGAATGACTTTTTCATAGCCTACATACGTTCATCCAAGTGTTACAAAGGGCACAGAACAGAGGAACATGATACCAAACATAAGGAACCAAGTAACAATCACCAAAATTTCCAACAACGTCTGTGCCCTTTTTCTGTGTTCAGTTACAGTTGGGCTGCTTTCCTTTCCCTGTCTGTTTAGCATCTTGTGTGTGTACTTTGTTAGTTCAGGCTTGGCGATGACATCAACTGTTGCGCAGCAACTAGCGCAGCAAACAGTGTCATGGAGTCTCACCTTGTGAAGGTATAGAGACTGATAGAGTGGTTTGTAGAGAGGAGTGCTCAAGTGTGTGTAGAGTGAACGACTTGTATTCTTAGAGGGGCTCTACTCCCCTCATTTATAGGAAAACCGGTCCCTATGGTCCACCCATGTCCGTTTGCGTAAAAGTGATGAGTAAAGGTGTCCACAATATCGCGTTTTCAGTGACGCCTGATGTGAAACACCTCAGAAGTCTTCAATATCACCACGTGTGATACTGATAAGACTTGCGCCCTCCATATTGGAGTTGCACCCACTTTTGTGCGTAACGGAGTACCCTAATATGGTAATCATATGTACGATACTACTGTAATGTCGTAACTGCTATAGATAAGATATGTATGTACTTATTACGTTTCAACATCAACATCAGCACACAGGAGAACAACATGTTCAGGGACAATGTCGATGCATGACAGTTCAAGCAAAGATGAAACAGGCAGGGAGAGTGAAGTCAGTGGAATGATCAAAGGCAGAGTCTCAGGCTCAGATTTGGGCTTATTGTTTGTCTCTGAGGGTGCTGTCATGCATTGAATCCCCAAAACCAAAGGCAAACACAAAGCAGGAGGTCAATAGTCTGAGGTCAAACATGAGTACAAGGATGAGGGAAGTTCCTGAGATGAGAAAGAATATGAATGAAGCTGGGCATATGATGTGGGATATAAGGGTGTTGGAATATACTGACACTGGGAACCTGACAGGACTGGATCGGGCCAGGGGCCCTGGCTAACACACCTGCCTTGGGCAGGGTGGTGGCAAAGTCCCCCTAATTTTTTCCACATGTGTCACGGTTTGACATGTTGCGGACTGATTGTTATCATCATTACGAGGTCTCGGAGTTCGGGACGCTTACTATTTGGTTATGACTACGATAGTAAGCCGTTATTAGTCATGGACACTTACGCGTCGCCGGTGTTTGGGCTTGCCGGTGTTTCACTTATTATTAGAACGGACAATGACTCATTACTAGTATAGCGGTACTAGGGTTTGGATTCGAAGCTGCGCTTTAAAGCCAGCGAGTAACTGTATAAATACTGTAACGACAAGACCAAGACTCTCCAGCTTGGTCTTCTTGAATCATCACTTGTCTCCTATTCTCTCTTCATCGCTCCATTCCAATCTTTCGATTGAAGCTTATCCCTCGGGATACCCTAGTGTCAAGCAAGTGACCTAGAGGCCGTGCAACTTAGCTAAGTTGCCTGTGACTATCCAAGATTCATCCGTACACTCGAGTATCACGCCGCAGATCGGTTCAAGTCGAACCAGCGTTAGGAGATAACGCTACATTAAGACCAAGCTTCAACGTGGCGTCATCAGAAACTACAAGAGAACGTTGTCACAACTGTGACGACTTTTGGTTTCAGCACAGAGGCGCTGACAACGTACCACAAAGATTTCGCAAGAATACAGAATATCGGTATAGTAGCACTACAGGCACTACCGGATATCATGCCAAGAGCCGAGAGGATAATCGAACCGTCGCAGTTGAGTTTGTTTACGATCGATACGTTTGGGTAGAAATCCGCTGGTTTGAACCACCAACAGGAGAAGGCGGAGAGTGGGAAGGTTTCCGAACAGCTCTAGAAGACCTAGGCTGTGATATCTATATCAACGAGCTCACACAAGAAGAACTACAAGAGTTGGAAAACATAACCAACAGGCCAGCATCGACTACACCACCCCCATCACCAAGTACAAAGAGCAACGCGTCTCTTGGAGCAAGATCGTCTTCTCCATCACAACAAGGAGCCAACTTAGCAATCGCTACAGAAACGTTACGATTAGGAGCAATGGCAACCCTTACCTCTCATGTTCAAACTCAAGCAACCGCGGGAAGTCCATCCGGACAACCAATTTATTCGCTCACTACCTCACCTATAGCACCAACAGTCACTGCCTTTCGGGCCTTACCGACCCTCAGAACCAAGTACCTAACCTTCCTACGGGAGGAGGAGGAGGTGGAGGTAACGGCGGAGGAGGTGGTGGAGGTAATGGCAGAGGAGGAGGTGGAGCAGGACCACCTCTTGGAAACCCGCCAGCACAAGTACC
The DNA here is from genome assembly GCA_015025155.1 of Lactarius quietus. Classification (NCBI taxonomy): domain Eukaryota; kingdom Fungi; phylum Basidiomycota; class Agaricomycetes; order Russulales; family Russulaceae; genus Lactarius; species Lactarius quietus. The sequence goes on from WITN01000059.1 coordinate 153,810, forward strand.
AGCAGCGCAAGCACCCATACCAGCGGCACACGACAAATTTTGTGGCAATCCACCCGCAGTCTTCGCGGGTGATCGAGAAAAGGCAGAAGAATTCCTCATGCAATGGAGCCTATATGAAGGAATCAACTCAACTCATTCCATTATGCGCAATCCCTATCAAAAAGCTATGTTATTCCTCACCTACATTCAGGGAACTGCTGTAACCGAATGGGTAGGATCAATGGTGGCTTGGCTACGAGTCCAAGTCGACGTTAATGGACGAGACCCTCTTGACAATTGGCTGTGGTACAACACCCATTCATCGTTTATGAGACAATACGCAGACACCCTCAAAGAGGAGAAAGCACAAACGGAATTAAGAAGAGGTATTCGAATGGAAAGAGGGGATATTGATGCGTACGTGGCAAAATTCGAACAACTGGTCAGATACGCTGGCTATAACATAGATCAACCAATGGTTCTCGATCTATTCGCCAACGGATTGCCAAACAAACTACAAGAAACCATCTACCTTCATGACAATCCCACAGACTATGAGGATTGGAAGAGAGCAGCCATTAAACGTCAAGGTCAATATCTCCATTTGAAGAACAAAATTGACCAGTACAAGATACAACCTCGACCATCACCACCAACTCAAACAAATTGGAGACAGTTCAGACGTCATCCAGATGCGATGGATACGTCAGCCGATCGAGCTAGAGCCCGTGGACGACTAGCTCATGCAGAAGACGCATTGGCGCAGCCAAGACCATATATCAATAATTCGCAACCACCTTTCAAACCTCGCGAAGGATTTTTGAGAAAAAGGCAGCCTCCCGATCTCAGGGAAGTGATTTGTTACAATTGTCAAAAGAAAGGACACCTCAGTCGTAACTGTCCCCAGCCTCGTCAACCACGAAACCCAGCTAGGCCCTTTAGCAATTCTAGGGGTCTAGAAGTGGTAGATGATCGTTCAGAGATGGGAGAAGATCTCCACATCGCTCAAATGGTAGCCGATAATCGCACCACAGAAGAAAGGAAGAATGACTGGCTGCGAACCGCGGCCAACGAGACCGAGGAATTCAAGGCCATGGCAATGCAGGAGTTGATGGGGAATAAGGATTTTGGGGACGCCTGAACCCGACGGCCTGGGTGAGGGCTCTACGTTGTAATGCTGTATACATAACTCGCTTCCGTTCCATGCGAATTCCAGTATCAATCCGAACCAGCAGCAACAAGGCCGATATAAAAACATTAGTAGATTCCGGAGCAACGGACAACTTCATAAATCCACGATTTGTGAAACGAATGGGATTGGGCATGGCTCTATTGCCAAACCCAAAGCAGTTATTCAATATCGATGACACGCTAAACAAAAAGGGATCAGTCACCCACTTTGTCGACTTACAAATATTGACAAAAGGAATTACCAGGAAAATGAGATTCCTATTAGCGGATATAGGAAAAGAAGATCTCCTCCTCGGATATCCATGGCTTAGCACCTTTGAACCAAAATTCAGTTGGAAGCATGGCACGATTGACGAAAACGTGTTACCAATCATGATCAAATCCTGTCATCCCAAAGTCGATGTTAACGTAGTAGCGTGTCTACTCTCAGACATCACAAAAGACAAGATCGTCGCCAAATTAGGGGAGCATAGTTCTATCAAAGGAGCCGCCACTGATCTCGCCATCGCCGCAGGACCTAAAGAAAAGATCCAAATACCAGTGGAATATGACGATTTCAAAAAGGTTTTTAGCGAAGAAGAATCTCACCGATTTCCCCCTTCACGAGAATGGGATCATGCTATCGAATTCAAAACCAATGCTCCAGATCACATCAATTGTTCTATATACGAACTCTCGCAATTGGAGGATAAACCACTCCGTGATTTTATCACAGAACAACTTAACAAAGGGTATATCAGACCCTCTAAATCGCAGTACGCCTCTCCATTCTTTTTTGTCAAAAAGAAGGACGGAAAACTACGCCCAGTACAGGACTATCGACGGATTAACGAGTTCACAATCCGCAACAACTATCCACTGCCATTAATTCAAACCCTCATCAAAGATCTTAGCGGTGCACACATATACACTAAACTCGACGTACGATGGGGATACAACAACATCCGTATCAAAAAGGGCGACGAACATAAAGCGGCGTTTAAAACGCCATATGGACTCTTTGAACCCACCGTAATGTTCTTCGGACTAACAAATTCCCCCGCCACGTTCCAAACTATGATGAATCACATATACCGGGATACGATTGCAAAACATGGCGAAAAGGGGACCACTATTCGAGTCTACATGGACGACATCGGTATTGCCACTCGAACAAATATTGCTGATCATATCAACGCAGTTCGAGATGTGCTAACAGTAGCCGCAAAGTACGACCTATTTTTCAAGCCGGAGAAGTGCACCTTTCATTCGACATCCCTCGATTACCTGGGGGTAATCCTTGAAAAAGGGGTGACACGTATGGACCCTGTAAAGATCGCAGGCATTAAAAATTGGCCAACACCAACTAAAGTGAAGGACGTACGATCTTTTTGGGTTTTTGCAATTTTTACCGTCTATTCATACGAGGATTCGCATCAATTGCCAAACCACTAAACAATCTTACGAAGAAGACAACGGAATGGCAATGGGGCTCAACGGAACAACAAGCATTTGAAGTATTGAAAGGACGGGTTACAAGCGAACCCGTATTAGCACACCCAATCCTGACGGATCAATTCGAATTGGAGGTGGATGCATCAGGTTTCGTGGTGGGAGCGGTGTTACTCCAAAAGAAAACTGATGGCAAAAGACATCCCATAGGCTATTACTCCGCAACGCTCAATACAGCAGAACGAAATTACGACATCTATGACCTCGAACTACTGGCAATAGTCAAAGCGCTACGACACTGGAGGCCTCTACTAGCGGGATCACCCCATAAAATCAAAGTATTCTCAGATCACATGAACTTGCGATATTGGAGAGAACCACAAAAGATCAGTCGACGAGTCGCAAGGGAAGTACTTGAACTGTCGGAATACGATCTCGAAATTCACCACATAAAGGGGACCGCAAACGGACGAGCAGACGCATTGTCAAGACGACCCGACTACGATCACGGGGAACAAGACAATGAAAATGTCACGGTGTTACCCGATAAAATATTCATACGAACCAACAACACACACCGTACAGGAATGCCTAACCAATCGTTCGCAACGGTCACGGTAGAAGAAATGGGATCAACCAACCACAAAGACAAACAAGATGAAAATACTATCAAACCGTGGGTGATCCACACAAATTGAAAAAGATCAACGGGGTGTGGTATAAAGAAGGTAGAAGAGTAATTACCAAGGGAAGTGAAGAGCGAAAATCGATTATTGCTGCTCACCACGATACCCCAGTATACGGTCATCCGGGATCAGTAAAACTGGCAAAATAGTAGAACGATACTATTGGTGGCCAACGATACGACAAGATGTATTGGCATACGTTAGAGGGTGCGCGGAATGTCAACGACACAAAATCAATAATCGCCCTATTAGGGCTCCACTACAACCCATATATCCTAAACCGGAAGCTATGCCCTTCGAGACTATCGCTCTCGATTTCATCACTAAATACCTGTCGCACAGGGATATGATTCAATTCTGACGGTACGGACCATGACTGTACCAAAGCATCGGTGTTCATTCCTTGTAATGAGGAGATCGATGCAGAGGAAACAGCAGCGCTATACATCAAACATGTATTCATGCGGTATGGACTACCGAACAAGATCATCAGCAACAGAGATCCCAGATTCGCGTCCAAATTCACAAGGGAATTATGCAAACAACTTGGGATCAAACAGAACATCTCCACTGCATATCACCCTCGTACGGACGGACAATCAGAACGAACTAACCAATGGCTCGAACAGTATCTCCGATTTTGGGTAAATGAGTGACAAGACAATTGGAATCTTTATCTTCCAATAGCAGAGTTCACGCATAACAATTGGCCTAACGAAGCCACAGGGCAGTCTCCATTCTTCTTATTGATGGGGCACAATCCGCGGCTGATTGGAATTCAACGCCCAGTCCCATGCCGCAAGTGGCGTTGCGCCTTGATCAGTTCAAACAAGCACGGGAACATGCTCAAAGACAAATTATCAAAGCCCAGAAGTCATGGGTGCAGCATAAAGATACGCCCAAGTTCCAAATAGGGGATCGTGTATGGCTAGAAGGGCGTCACCTGAGGACTCATCAGCCAAGCGCCAAGCTTGCGCCCAAAGACATGGACCTTTCCAGATTGTCCAGGTGATGTCCCCTGTCAATTATCGATTGGAATTACCCACCAAGTGGAGCATTCATGACGTGTTTCATATCGATCTTCTCACCCCCTATCGCGAGACTTCCTTTCACGGACCAAATTTCTCAAGACCTCCCCCTGAATTAATGATGGCGAGGAGGAATATGAAATTGAGAAGATTCTAGACCAACGGCAATTCGGCAGAACAAGGCGTAAACAATTCCTTATCAAATGGAAGGGGTACCCAGACTCGGAGTCACAGTGGGTCAACGCCACTGACGTACATGCCCCTGACGCCTTAGCTGAGTTCAAACGGATGTTGAATTCTATTCCCTCACGTATAAAGACAGGCCATTCACTGGATGAAGCACATCAGTTCTTCCTTCGTCGAACTATGACTACTTCCCCCACTGCTGCCTCCACTACTTCACAAACATCTTACCATCTTCCCACGTTACTCAACCTACCTATGCCGAAGTCGCCGCCGCCTTTCGATGCATCGGCCCTGGGGATTTCATCCCCGAAACCCCTGATGTATGCGGACACGACGCTGGAGGACTGGAGGAAGACCAATCGGAGGTGGAGGAGGGAGCTCCTACTAGAGTCGAGAACCTCGTTGTTCCACAAACGCTTATCAAGATTCCAAGCAGCTCCGACATCAGTGACGTGGTCAGAGTTTGTGGAAGTTGTAAGCAAACCGCCCTGTCATGTCCAGGCCATCCTGACGCCGACGACTCCCACATCCACTACGACTGCGGACAACTCATATACAATTGCACATGTAACAACGACCCTGTCAAAATCCCTCCGCCGCCGACGCCTCGATATATCAATGTCGACCCCCCTACCAACGTCATCATGGACCCCGCGACGTCCTGGGGTATTCACATCCGTGCCACCCTCCGAGCTCATGAAGATGAGTCGGATAAAGAAAATCAAGATCCCCGCCAGGTATCGGGATCCCAAGATGAAGGGATACCACTTGTGCCGAGGAGGGGAGGCGAGGAAGAAGAGCTGGTGTGGGCGCATCAAAAGAAAGTCCTTGCTTCCCTGACTACCGAGGAGGCGGAGTCCCAGCCGATCAACAACGCGCTCGAGACAAGGCTGACGCCCCTGACGGATTCGAACTAAACATCCCCCCTAGATTTATCAACTTCCGTATGACTGAGAATGGTCATATCACGGTTGCTAAGTACATCCATGTGATGCCTGGCAACAACCCATTGTATACGGATGTATGAAAAAGGGAGGGAGATCCAACAAGGTGAAGTCCACGCCGCTCCTGATTTCGATAACGTGGATAACGACTGCCAGTATATGCATGACCAATTGCGGTACTTGCGACAGGATTTTGGTGATCGCCAAGGGGTCGACTTGGCCATGGGGCAGATCCCTGATCGGTCGCTATGGGCGGAGGTCCTTCGATACCGGGCTGTCACCAGTCGGTACTCCGAATTGGCGGAACGCATCACTGCTCTAGAAAATGAGCAGTATGTAGTTGGTAACGAAGTCAGGAAGTGTACGCGTCGGCTGGAAGCGGCTAATGGACTACAGCGGATCATGGATCAGGAGGTTTCGATTTGTCGAGGTGCAACCATTATTCCCTGGGTGTTTGAACGAGGACGTTCTACCTGAAAAAGGGGTAATGTCACGGTTTGACATGTTGCGGACTGATTGTTATCATCATTACGAGGTCTCAGAGTTCGGGACGCTTACTATTTGGTTATGACTACGATAGTAAGCCGTTATTAGTCATGGACACTTACGCGTCGCCGGTGTTTGGGCTTGCCGGTGTTTCACTTATTATTAGAACGGACAATGACTCATTACTAGTATAGCGGTACTAGGGTTTGGATTCGAAGCTGCGCTTTAAAGCCAGCGAGTAACTGTATAAATACTGTAACGACAAGACCAAGACTCTCCAGCTTGGTCTTCTTGAATCATCACTTGTCTCCTATTCTCTCTTCATCGCTCCATTCCAATCTTTCGATTGAAGCTTATCCCTTGGGATACCCTAGTGTCAAGCAAGTGACCTAGAGGCCGTGCAACTTAGCTAAGTTGCCTGTGACTATCCAAGATTCATCCGTACACTCGAGTATCACGCCGCAGATCGGTTCAAGTCGAACCAGCGTTAGGAGATAACGCTACAACATGGCCTTGGGCCACGCTATGTTACAGCCTAAATCAATTAACCCAAGTTTTACTATGTTCCCTAGATACCATCTTTGGACCAAGCGCAAGCCTGCTGAGCCCGAAGTCACAAGGGTGAAGCACAGCACCCCCTCATACTTCTCATCTCAATTCCAACCTTTCTAACCATATGTTTTCCTTTATATCACATTCCACTGCCCCCCATGATCCATCACTACCATATTTCATCTCAACATGACACCTATGATGCCGTTGTAATAATACGCGTTGGTTACAGAGCTGATGGCACATGGTTTACTTACCTTACTTACAAACTATTTACCTGGACTACATAGTATAAAGTGTACCCAGGAGGTGCTTGAATACCACACCCAGTGTTCTCGAAAACCCGCTCGCATTCTAAACAAATCTCGTGCTCTACACTTCTCTCATATATTCACCCACTTCAACAAACTTTGCACGGGTCACCTGATGTGACTGTGACTTGTCACTTGTATATTCGACTCTAAAGGGAAGGGATCTTCAATGTGGGATGGGGTGTCATGCTCCATGTTGTTGAAGTGAATGAAGAGGAGGTTGTAAGGAATGACTTGCAACTTGACAGCCAACAATACTCAATGTGGTTCAGAAGCATGAACATGAGTACATGTTCATGACAACTAAACAGGACAATTGTCTACCACATGACATGTGAGCACGGCGTTGAACTTGCAGCATTATTGAAGATGGTGAGTTGGCAAGTTGCAGTCTACATGAAAAGTTCAAAACCATTGTTGAACTACTGTCAGACATATCAGCATATTGGATGGTGGGAGAGCAGATCAGGGCAAGAAATGTACCACATGGAAGGAGCAATCAGTGCAGTCAAAGTGATAACTGATGCAAGCACGGCGTCAAACTTGCAGCCTTATCAAAGATGGTGAGTTGGCAAGATTCGGTCAGAATCAGCAGGGGACCACATTCGAATGTGATGACACAGTGGGTAATGCAGGTAATGTTGCACAACATGAAAAGTTTGAAACCATCGTTGAACTACTGTCAGACATATCAGTGTACCAGCTGGTGGGAGAGCAGATCAGGGCAAGAAACATACCACAGCATATGGCATTTGGTGGAAAGGCTGGAGCTTGACATGTGATGGGGCCTTGTGCTCCACATTCTTGAAGTGAATTGGGCACGAGTGTCTAAGGGATAACTTGCAATGCATAGGCCAGTGATACTCCACATGGTGCAGAAGTGTGAACACAAATACATGTTTACAACAACTAAACAGGACAATTGTCCCCCACAAGTCACATCTTGGTTGTGGTGTGCAATAAAGAGCAGGATTGAGTTTCTGCACACTGCAAGCACACGGCAGTTTTCTCCCATGGACCAAGTGGAAGGCAGTTTCTCCCCACGGACCACTGGAAAGATTGATATGTCCAAGAGTAGTTCAACGATGGTTTCAAGCTGTATGAGTCGTGCACCATCACCCACTACATTATCATGCTCAAACCAGGACCACAATCATTGGGGGGTGTTTCATTACACTGCAAGACATGCATGATTACAAATGCTGCACCGGGGGAAAGCAATGATGGTGGACAGTGGGAGCAGAATTGGGAACCCCATGAAAAAGGCAAACAACTTCGAAAGCAACACATAAAATAAGAAATGTTATGCCATACACAGAAGTTAGGGGAAAGTACAGGTGGGGTTAGGTGGTTGAGAAAGCGAGCAGTGTAACATATGGAAAGACCAGAAAGTAGGGGTAGTTAAAACCACACCCAGGCTTGTTAAGACAGTTTAAACAGTATCTAACGAGAAAGAAAAGTCCATCTATCCCAGTTCTCTAGCCCTCCTCGGCTTCATGCAGGCCCTCATTTCCTCCAAGAACTTTAGTAAGCAGAGTCCAAGATCGTAGTGTTTTGGGTCGAAGATTGCTTGCAGTGTCCAGGGCAGGAAAGGTCCAAAGTGCTTGCAATGTGGTATATTTGGGGCAGTGGAGCAGCATGTGCTCCACCGTTTGAGGGAGTTCCCTGCAGGTGCATGCCACGTCCTCTTCAAGGACAGGGGTGGGCTGCAGGAATTGAATGAGATGGTCACCTATAAAAGCATGGCCAGTAATAAGACAAAAAAGAGTGGATTGGATGTCACAGGGGATAGAGTGTTGAATAGTGGTATCTCCTTTCTTCAGGCCAGATGACACAATTCGGAGTACGTGGTGTACCCATCCATCTGGGGGCCACAAAAGTGTGCATTTGTAGGCAAAGGAAGTTTGGGGGAAGCCCAAAAATGTTCCTCCCATGCTTGTACAGCAAGATGTGCCATTGCTTGCTTTTGGTGGTATATGGTGTTTGGTTCCTTGACTTGCACCAACGGGGTGATTCGGATGGCATATTTGGCCAGGTGTCTCACTCTCTTGAAGCCCACAAGTGTGTTGTCATCCACGACCATGTGAGTCGTAGGGGGATGTTTTGATGGATGGTAAGGATTGCATCGACCTCGCATGTGTGCTGTAGTGAGAGCATCTGCAAGGGGTGAGCGCTTGTATCGAGGAAGAGCAGCATGGCCGACTTAGCCACTGAAATAAGTAATACTGGTCCGCCATAGGTGAAGGACAACGCAAAATCTCTGAGGAGGGTGAGTGCTGGGTAGTGATTTGCTGGCTCGGCCCATGAGCCATAAGCCAGCCATAGCCAGCCATCAGAAGACGTGCCAGACCTGGGGTGCAGTGGCAGCCCAACATGGCCCATGGCAAAGGCTTCAATTTCAGTCAGCTGCCCCCACGGCTCCCAGCAAAGGCTTCATTTTATTGGGCCGTATCCCAAAGCTTACAGCGCAAGCCATGATGTTACAGATCGCCCAGCACAGTCATGTGACACTCACCGCATCAGGACCAGGATGCGTGCAGGCCGACAAAGGCACGCCATGAGACATCGCCTGATAAGAATATGTATGGGTTGCATGTGACTGTGGGAAGTTCCAGTCATGTGACCAGGTTGGGTTAACACCCATGCCGGCTTATCAGAAGCTGATGACATACTAAGCCCTTATTAGAAGGTGCTGACGGATATTACTGATGGACTTAGTAATGGTCATGACGCCTTACTCAGCTCTTACTCATGCTGACTGAAGGTCTTACTCATGCCTTACTCATAGGACTCATATTATTGTAGTCATTGCCAAGGACTTAGGTTGAAACCCAGCCCTTGAGCAGTATATAAGTAGTAGCTAAGAACGCTAGATACCTTAGCTTGATATTCTCATATTCCTCTCACATTCCTTTAATGTTACCTGAGGTTTCCCTGTTAATTGTCAAGCTGTCCATTCCTTTCTTCTGCATGTTGCCCTTAAGTGTGGCTTATCTATGGCTGTTCCCTGGTTGGGACAGTCCTTGTTCACTGTTGGCTAGTTGAGACATCACCTCACTAGCATCAGTTCTTGTCCACGTCACAAGTCAATCCTGTACTGGTGGTCAAGACGGTACAGAAGGTTTCAATCAGGACCCACTCGTGACACATGAGCCATCTCTTTTTTGCTGATAGCTTCTCAAGCTGATCCTCATTGGATTCACAGATTCACCAACCATGTTTGACAGTTTAAAAACTGGGTTTTTTTCCGCCTCCCGCTCTCCCATCTTGTACCATGTCTACTTGACCCACCCACCAAATTCAACCACCTGCAAAGTTTGGAGACAGCGCAGAAGATGTTTATCAACTATCTCATTGTGGCAAGGTTGCCATGGACTCAACCATACCTCCCACTTCTTCACCCGCCTCTGAACCTTTGCACTCTACAGCGCTGACGGACTGTGAAGAGACCTCATCACCTCCCCCCCCTGCTTGCACCTCGTTGAAAAGACCTGGCCCTCTTATCATTGATGACATCGATGAGGATACTGATACCCTGGACGTCACCCCCAAAGTCAAGAAGATCAAGAAGGCACCCGCTCAGTGCGCATCAGGGGCCATGGGGCTGCAAAATGAGGCCTCCATCATCAAGATCAACGATGTTGAAGATATACAGATGGAAAAGCTGAACAAGAGCGATCCTACAGCTGACATCAAGCAATTCTTCACTGCGTTACCTCGGGTGCCTAATCAAGACAAGGGGCACATGCAGTGCAATCTATGCCAGTACATCATCACTGGTATATTTTCGACTTATATCTTTTCTGACTGCAGCGTTCCACAGACAGGGTATAGGTTGCCCCAAACAAGAGAAGATATTGATGAGCAAGCACACCACTCTTCGCCACCATGCTGCGGCAGTCCATTCGGTGTGTGTTGTGCCCCCCCCCCCCCCAGCTCAGTAACCTCACACTCACACACCATTGTCTTAGCATCACTACCAAAAATGGTGCAAGATGAGCAACTTCAATTCCATGCTGCCCGACGATGCCAAGAAGCGCAAGTTGGTTGACAAGCAACCGTTGGTCACCAAGGATTTTGGCCCAGAAGATCGAGATGCAAGGCCAATCCCGTATAGTGACAAGGCCCTCGAGACTGCCGCTCTTGAGTGGATCATCCAAACAAATCAAGTACATCCTTTATTCTTCTCATCCCCCCAACGTTAACATAATTGTGACAGCCAATTCAATCATTAAAGCACCCTGCATTCAGGAAGATGCTTGACATCACATCTCGAGCCACCGTCCGAGGCATTCGTCTCCCTTCACCCAAGCAGTCAAGGGGACAGATTATCAAGATGTTCAAGCAGCAAATGTGCTTGTTGTGCGAATGTCTCAATGTCAGGTTTTTTTAAATTTCTTCCTGTTTTTGGTTCACTGACCATTCCCTTCACTTTCTAGGGTCCCACTGTGTCCAGCGATGTCAGCCTGACCTGCAATGTGTGGCAGGCTGGTAACGCTGATGCTTATTTTGCTGTGACCAGGCACTGGATCGAAGAGCACACCCCTGGGGAGTGGACCATGGAGCAAGCATTATTGGGATTCGTCCAGATGAACACATCTCATAATGGTGCACGTCTTGGCCAAACCCTTTACAAGGTGTGCCACTGCCTTCAAATCATTCTGAAGGTAAGTAAAAGAGTAGCTGTCTTTACAAACAACTGATATTTGTGTCTAGGTTGGGCATATCACCTGCAATAATGCAAAAACAACGACACAATGCTTGAAGAATTCGTAAAGTGTTTTCTCCTCAAGACAGGAAAGTCTTTCAATGTCAAACACTGACAGATAAGGTGAGTCCATCCGTACTTTATGCTAACGGCCTTCACTGATATTGTCCCTCAGATGCCTGGCACATATCATAAATTTGGCCACCCAAGCAGTGATTGCAAGACACAGCTGGGTGAAGTACTACAATGGTCACTTGGACCATGATGAACTGCCAGAGGATCTTGCAGCTACCAATCGAGATGAGATTGGCATCATCCGTGCCATCTGTGTGAAAGTATGTCTCCCTTTTTGTGCTCAACTCCAGCTGACACAAGGGTATGTAGGCCCGCTCGTCTGCTCAATGTAAAGAAGCCTTCAAGGCTATACAATACCATCGCAATATCCCTCCAGTCCAGCTTCTCCTGGACATGAAGGTATGCTGGAGCTCCACATTCATTATGCTCACTCACACCGAGTCGTGCCATGAGGTATGTACACCCACCATCCTTTTCGGCATTTCACTTACGAAATGTCTTATCACAGGCAATGGACGAATTTATTTTGGAACTTGGGCTCAAGGAGAACAACACAGAGAAGAGGCGCAAGATAACCTCTCTCTCTTTAAGCAATGAGGAGTGGGCGTGCATCCATTTATTCTGCAATATTCTCCAGGTATGTAACTTAGTACTCTTTCACCGACTTAAATCCCACTGATATTTGGTTTTATCCAGCACACAAATGAAGCCCAGCAGGCATTCTTGTCGTCCTCAAGTCCAACCCTTCAAAATGCGCTCCCAGCATTGGAGCAGATGCATGCAGCATGGAAGAAGGCATCCAACAAACCATGCTATACTGCATTCATACCAGCACTCGATGTGGGAATGGATAAGTTGAGCCAATATTATCAACGCTCTGCTGAGCCCAATGCCCACATCATGGCCATGGGTGAGATCTCTTTTATCATGTATGTACTGTACTAACTAGCGTTGCGCTGCAGTCCTCAACCCCAAAAGGAAGATGACCCATTTTGCAAAGCACTGGCAGGCTGACCTGATCAAAGACGTTGAAAACATTGTCCATGAACGTGTAAGTTGATCTCTGTTCCCTTCGTCTTCTCAAATCTCTGACCACTGTCTACATAACTCAACAGTTTATTGAGCATTACAATGAGAAGAACACCCAAGCTCACGCTCCAGCAGCATGTGTCCAGAAGGCAGCTACTGCTCTGAAACCTGGCGACTGGCAGGTTGACGATACTGACTCATCTGATGACGATGAGGACAGCACGCAGGCCACCAATCTGGTTGACCGATACCTAGAAGAATGAAACCTTTACCTCAACACTTGCGAGGTCGTGCCAGAGGACATTGGGATAGTGCGCTGGTGGGGGGTGAGTAACCCATTTTTATTTACTGCTTCTGATCTGACATTCCGGGACTGTAGTTGTATGGAGGTCGCTACCCAACATGGCAATCCCTTGCATGCAACTACCTTTCTGTGATGGCATCATCCGTCTCGAGCGAAAGGGTGTTCTCAGCAGCTGGCATAACCATCTCCAAGCGGCGCAACCGCCTTGATGCCAATATTGTCGAGGCATTACAGTGCATCAAGTCGCTCCTCCAACAAGACCTCATGGTGAGGGAAGTCATAAGCATCACCGACAAAGAGCAAGATCTTGACCAGCTGGACAAGCAAGGTGCAAACCAAGACAGCACAGCCATTGAAGTGGTAGACAATTCCAACAATTTTTATTGGGGGGTGCCGGGCTCAGACGATGCCAAGGGTGCTGATGTCAGTGGGAATCACACAGACATTGATTAGAGTATCTACATTTGATTTGTGTTGTATGTACAGACAAACGTGTTCTCAAAAGTTGACTTCATTTCACCCCAAACATAAGGGCCATGGCATTTAAGCCGCCTAGGCCAAAAACATATACATTTATGGCTTCCAGCCGCAAAGAGCCTAAGCCCTCTGAGGCCTTTGTTGACAGTCACAGCTCTAAATACCCCAGGCCTTCAGCCACGAAATGTCGGGCCATTGCTGCGGCTTTCGGGCCATGCTGAGTGTAACGTTTCTGGCCCAACGCTACCTTCAGTACTGCCTTGACCTGCAGACTGGAACACGTGTCGACGACGAGAGTCGACGCTACTCCGAATGACGCCTGGAATAGCCGAATGATGACAAGAGAGGACCAAAGAATGTGGCCTCTATAGATAAGTCCACAAAGGGACAACAAGACAAGCAGACACAAATGAAGGGATAGCAATGCAATTAACAGGGACCAACCATGCTAGTCATGAGGTGGTATGAGAATACAAAGCTAAGGACCATACTGCCCAAAGCTGCTACCTATATACTGCTCCAGGGACTGGGTTTCAACCTGAGTCCCAAGCTAAACTATGATAAGAGAGATAAGCATACGGCTTATCCTCCAATAACATGAGTCCATCAATGATGCGCCACGGCCCCACAACATGAGGCGAACTGCCTTAAGGGCCATCAGGGATAAGAGTCACTATGACTCACCCAAACAGAGATAACACTCAATGTGGCTAGTCCATCAGAAATATCCATCAGAACCCCAAGATAAGGGCCTGGAACGACCTCGGCTTCTGATAAGCCGGCATGGGCATAAGCCCGACCTGGTCACATGACTGGAACTCCTCTCAGTCACGTGATACCTGAACATATTCTTATCACGCAATGTCTCGCGGCACGATATTCTTTGCATGCCTTCGCGGGCAGCGCGCACTCTTGCAGGTGCGCCGAATGTCACATGACTGCATGGCACGATCGTGACACTGAGCCAGGAAAACACTAGTGCTGGGCGTAGGGACCTGACGTCCACGTTGTGCTTCGTCACCGTTTCTCCGTATTGCCATTCCATATGGCCCCACTCCTTGCCACAGTAGTACAGAACTGCGGACACTGCTCCAAGGGTTTTCCCATCGTCTCAGTCCTTATTGCTAAGGACCCCTGCAAGGAAAATCATTGGGGTGGCGCCTTCTTGTCTGATTTCAACCAGGGCCTTGATATAGTTGTCGTGCTCCACTTTTGTGGGCACTGGTGGGTAGGCGACTCTTCCTCCCCATGTTGGTGCATCTGGGGGGGTGTCCAGGTACGCTTCAGTGCATGGGCCAGAGGCAGACCTGGCTTGCTAGGAACCTTAACAAAGTTTTGATCTTCCATCTGGTTGGCATTGGGATTGGGTGGTCTTCCAGTGAGCAGGTTGACCATGGCTCTCCAAGCCTCTTTAAAATCTGGCTCGCCTTCGGTAGCCGGTATAGGTGCAGGGTGGAGTTAGTGACCAGTTTTTGGACACACAGGTCCACAGGTAGGATGTTGAGGATTTGGTGGAGCAGATCATGGGGTGCCGTCCTGAAGCATCCCGTGCTCCTTTGTACCCCTTTGTTTTGTACTACCTGTAGTTTGTTAGTGAGCATTTTCTGCTTACCTGAGTACCATAGTTGGCACCCATAGGTTAGTACTGGTAGGCAGACGGCATTGTAGGCCAGTCACCACAACGTGAAGTCCAGACCCCTCACTGAGTTACCTAATAGGGCGAGCACTTTGAGGGAGGCTCGTGCCCGGTTACACATAATGTCAACATGTGGTCCCCATCAAAGTTTGTGGTCTAGGAAAAATCCCAGGTAGCGTAGATGTGTGGTGGCAGCTACCTGGTAGTAAGTGGTGTGTGATGGGAGGGGGAGGGGGATGTGGTGCAGTGGCTCGACCTTGTCGCTCCTCTTCTGGAAGAAGAGGAGTTCAGTTTTATCTGGCTCTGCAAGCAAACCAGATCTTGTTAGCCAGTTAGTGCATAGAAAGTAGGATTTGTTAGGGCTGATATAATATCTGCCCATGTCTTCCCACATGTGAAGAGGATTCCGTCATCCACATACATCCCAAGGGATTCATGGTGCCACCTTTTTGAGAGGGAGAGGTTGGGAGAGGCATATATTGCTGAGAGGACTGGCAAGATTGGTGAATGTTGAAACGTAATAAGTACATAAGTAACTTATCTATACAGTTACAACAATATGGTCATGTATGTACATATGATTACCATATTTGGGTACTTCGTTATGCCCAAAGTGGGTGCAAACTCCGTAATGGAGGGCGCAACTCTTATCAGCATCACCTGCGGTGATACTGAAGAGTTCTGGGGTGTTTCACATCAGGTGTCACTGAAAACGCGATATTGTGGACACCTTTACTCATCACTTTTACGCAAACAGACATGGTGGGACCATAGGGACCGGTGTTCCTACAAATGAGGGGAGTAGAGCCCCTCTAAGAATACAAGCTGCTTCACTCTGCACACACTTGAGCTACTCTCTACAAACCTCTCTATCAAGTCTCTATACCTTTACAAGGTGAGACTCTATAACCCGTTTGCTGCGCTGGTTGCTGCACAACAGGTTATGGGCCCTGCTACATGGGTGCCATTGTGTTCATTGTGAATGACGATGATTGTCAAGCCGTTTAACTACAGTTGCCATTGTTGACAATACCATCGAGGCTACCTTTGGCAACCTGGCATTATGTCCTACGGGGCATAATAAGACCTCAGGGATTGCACCAACCCAGACACATGTGGATGTTGGTCACGGGCACTTGAGGTAGTTTCTACCTCGCTAGACGAGGAGGAGACTAATGCCAGTCTATTCTTACTCATACCAGTATTGTGAATAGCTTTGCTGATGCCTCACAAGCCTTCACAGATACTATGTCATCTCAACTCACTTCACTCGTCACTGTCTTTGATGGACAAAACTGGGGTAATTGGTCCCATGTGATGAAAGCCTTTTTGATGGCTCAAGGTCTTTGGGGGTATGTCTGTGGCGACATTACTGAGCCACAGACTCCTCTTGCTCCCATGGCTCCTACTCCCCCTACTCCTCTCGCCTCTGGTGCTACCAAGGATGATGAGAAGGCATTTAAGAAGAAGGAGAAGGAGTACAAGGACCTTGAAATTGAATATCAGAAGGACCAGAAGGAGTATGATGCTGATACCTTGACTTTTCCAGAACGGTTGACTACCTGGCAAAAGTTTAACATTATGGCTATCGGCAACATAACCCTTCGCCTCTCACCCTCTCTTCAGCAGAACCATACTAACATGGACACTGCTGAAGAAGTTTGGGAACACCTTCAAATACAGTATGGTCATCCCTCTGTTCCTTCCGTCTACAAGGATTTGAAGGAAGCATTAAACCTTCACTTCAATCCTTCTCAGCATCCTAATATCATCTTTGATAAAATGATAGTTGCCTTTGGTCATGTTCAGCAGGTTGAGATCAATGCTGGAAAGCTTCTTCCTCACAAGCTGCACATCGACGATCAGATTCAGGCGATGATCGTCCTTGCTGCCCTTCCTGCCAAATGGGAATCACTAATTCCCATTATCCTTGCTAAATACTCCCTCGACATCCTAGACCTTGATAAAGTTAGGGACATGGTCGTTGCTCAATGGGAGACTGAGACTGGCCGAGGACAGCACAAGGGCGCTCATAATGCCAACAAAATCTCTGCCATGAAGCACAAGCGTGATAACCCCCGCTTTAGCAAGCAGGGTGCTAATCAGCAGCAGCTTTCATCGTCATCTGGACCTTCTAACCAGCAGCAGCCTAACAGCCAGTGCGGTACTAGAGGTACGGGACGAGGCAAGTTTTACAAAGGCAAGGGTTGTGGCAAACCTCAAGGCCACTCCCATATTGAATCCGTTGCAGCACTCCCATCCCCCACTTCCTCTACGATAGCCCATATTGGGTCTTCATCTATTACCACTCGCACCATTTCCAAGTCCCCTCCTACTACTAGGACTCCAGGCATCTACCCCTCCATCAATAGCGCGATTACACTTGCTCAGCGTTTGGAAGTCCCAGCCACTATCCAGACGACCAAGACACTAGAGCAGCACATTGGTGACTTTGATCGTGACGTTACCACTTGTTCCAATTGGAACTACGATGAGGAGTATGACTCCGAAATCGATGTGGACATGTCGCAGCCTGGTCCTTCCAATTACATGGAAGACTTTAAGCGCACAACTACCTACAGTGAGTCAGAAATGGCCTCTGCCTTCGATAATATGTCAATGGACTCACGTGACTCTAATAAAGAGAATCGTGCTCCAACTCCTGAGTACCAGGATCCGACACTTATTGAAGAAGGGTATGTCCCTTCTGATCTCCCTCCTATTGAAATCCCTATGATTTCTGGCAAAGAATATCATCTTTATTCAAAAGACACAGATGGAAATGCCATATATAAACAAACTATCAGAGCTCATAGTTCAAACGAACTGATAGACATTATTTATAGGCAGCATCAGGATTTCTTGCGAGAGCAGGAATTTGCGGAGGTTGAGTTGCTAAACAAGAACTATTCTTGTGCACCAACCCCCGGAACATATGATGAGGAATCAATGCCTGAAATGCATGATGTGGAATGGCTGGGAGTACGTGAAGCCGGTGTACTGGAGAAAAAGAATCCGGTATTAACGCCGGATTACTCGGATGAAGTACTGGCGGATCTGAATACAGACCACAATGACGATGAGATTTCCCTTGATTGGGGAACAGATGAAGAAAGGTATGCCTTTCTCACACAGCACTTATACAATGCTGACAATCAGACAGCCTTGGACCCCTTACTAAAAAGTATAAGGAAACCAAGTTGTAAAAATATAAACATACAGTCTGTAGTGTCTCCATTGTACAGTATGAATATCGGTGTGCTTGATGTTTTAAAATGCAAGCATGATCAATATTTCACACAGTGTGCTAAGTGTCGAGAAAAAGTAAGCTCCATGTGGCTATTAGACTCAGGAGCTTCGGCGCACTTCACTAATCAAATTAGTGACTTCATTGAGTATAAACCAGCAGAAAAATCTGACCGAATACCAGTTAGAACTATGTCTAATACTATCTATGTAGAAGGATCTGGTACAGTGCTTTTGAAGTGCTATATTAATAAAGCTTTAGTGACTACTAGAGTAAATCCAGTCCTTTACATACCTAAAATGACAACGCAGTTGCTTTCTATGGGAGCATTCTTACAACAAGGTATGCGTGTAATGGGCAACACGCAACAAATTACCTTATACCATAAAGTACAATCATTTGTCCAATGTAAACCCATTTTAATTGGACACCCATTATATTGGCTAGATGCACAATCTATTGAAGTAGAAGCACAGTTGGCAGAAATGCCACTGATCTACCAAGTAGATTACGATCTTATGCATTGTCACCTCGGACACCCATCCAAAGAGGTTCTAAGACATGCTAAGGATTATACAAAGGGTTTTCCCGATGGAATTACAATTCCTACCACTGATGGTATTTGTCCAGGATGTGCACAAGGCAAAATGCCTGCAGCATCTCATCCACCATCTGATACTAGGGCTAAAGCTCCTTTTAGTTGTGTTCATTCCGATCTAAAAAGCTTCCCTATACCGTCATACCATAAATATAAGTATTTTATTGTCTTTTTAGATGATTATACTTCATATGCATGGGTATCCCTCTTGCGTGACAAAGCTTCAGCTATTGGCGCACTTAAACAATGGTTAGCGTTAATTAAAAATCAATTTAACACTACCATAAAAGAGTGGATGTCTGATGCCAGTGGTGAATATAAATCAGATGTGTTTCTTAAAACTTTAAGGGATGATGGCATCACAGTGCTACAAAGTGTACCCCACATGCCACAACAAAATGGGCGTGCTGAATGCTTTATGTGCACAGTAATGGACAAAGCACAGTCAATGTGACTTGATGCTTGTATACCACAATCCTGGTGGGACTTTGCAGTACTACATGCTGTTCATTGTTATAATAGAACACCTATGAGTCGCCTTAAATGGAAGACTCCATATTTTCTATTAAATGATGAAATTCCGGACATTTCACATCTCAGAGTGTTTGGATGCAGTGCTTATGTGCATATACCAGAAGCTCAGCGAATAAATAAATTATCCCCCAAAAGCGAGCTTATGATCTACTTAGGTAGACCTTCTGGAATGAAAGACGATGCCTTTATGTGTCATCATAATACCATATTCTACTCAGACAAAGCTCTGTTTGATAAAATGTTATTCCCTAATTGCACTACTGGACACAATTACGGTAGAGCTAGAGGAACAACCCAATTGAATAAACCTCCATCTAATCAACCACCCATTGATGCATCTGAAGACACCACTCCTGGTGATCTTGACTCACCACTTCACAAGCTTCTCAAAGGGAGACGCACTCAACAACCCGATGGGGTTGATCAGGTTCCAGATGAACCTGAGGCTGCTGTTCAGCCTGATGAGCCACAAGCTCTTTTTTTTTTTTTTTTTTGAATCAATTTATATCCCGGAGCAGTACATAATACAAAGCCGGTCACGCGACATGATGTCGGTATTTAGTGGGAGAGATGATAGAAGTGGCCTGGTTTTAGGAGGCGATAAGGTATAGTATGGCACCCACCCAGTGGAAGTGTAAAGTAAGACAGAAATGTCGAGAACAGCGGTTTAGACATGCAAAATAGAGAAAAGGAAAGCATGACGAGATAATTAGTAAGTGAACCTCTAAAACTTACCCAGCAAAGGGATGTGTGAAGTGGTTCGGGGTCGGGGCATTCAACCAGGGTCAGGTGGTACGTCAAGGCGAGAGGTGAAGAAGTCATGAAAGGTCGTCTCCACCCCAGTAGCGGGACCAACAGGCCTTAGCTCTGAAGGTGTGCGCGCCGTTAGAGGATCGTCCGTTGACTGGACATTCACTCGTGTTCGTGTGCGTTTGGAAGAACCAGCGTTCGATTCTTCATTTGGTTTAAATGCCGCTCGGGAAGTGTGGAGGAAGTTATAGAACATCCCGCACAAAGCGGCGTCTGTGCCCATTAGGTCCTGTGGAGAGAAGCTGTCCCAGCGCGCATGCCCTGCAGCGTTGGTTCTCGCTTCTTCAAACCGGGGGCAGTCATAGACGAGGTGAAACCACGAGCGGTCTGAAAACCCGCACTCGCAGTACAACTCGTCTGGTGGTATATCGGGTCGGAAACGTTTTGTGTAGTCCGACGTAAAAGCGTGGCCTACTGCGAGACGAAGGGCAGTAGACGTGGTGTGTCTGTCGACATCAACGGTGGCTTTGTTAATGCCGAGCCAGAGTGGGTGGTTCTTCCCGTCTGGGGGGCGCGTAAGAGCGTATTCCCGAGCAAACGAGGTATGTTGATCGACTCGACGTTTTTCGAGCCATTCAGTCTTCCAGAGATGGAAGGCACGCTTCCGGGCCGCTGCTTTCTGATGTGATGGTGAGTGGATGGAGGAAAGCAGAGTGCGGGGGGTTATAGTGCACGCGCCAAGGGCCGCCGTGCGAGCTAAGGTGACCTGAGACCGAGTCCTGACCGGGGGGGACCAAGTGAGCCACAGTTTGACATCCCAATGCTGAGAGAAGAAGGAGGTCAGCGCTTTGTGAAACAGAAGTACCGTACTTTGATGAGTAAGGGTATGAATGTCTGTAATAATCTGTAGGGCCGACAAGTTCCCCGCCAGAAAGTAAATATGTGAGGGGGGTGCACGAGTCCTATAGTATTGTTCAACCCATTTGGCCGCTTTAGCAAGTGCGAAAAGGTCTACATCAAACTGGGTTACTTCCGTCCCCAGGCACCATTGCTGGACCCGGTTCTGGAGTTCCCCGCCTTCACCAAAGGTGGTGATGACCGCAGCCGCACCGGCAACCATGAGGTCGTCGAATCGATCTTTTTTAGAGATCGTGGCCGCAGTCTGTATGATGACCCTGTCTGCGTCCAAAGCAGACCACCCTGTGTAGAGGGCCGCGACGTCCGCCTTCCGGTCTTTAGGGACACAAAGCCTCTTCAGTTTCACCGCACCCTCCCAGTTGGGGACCTCCCAGGGGGGTACTGCCGTGACGTCAGTGCGAGGACCCTGTACAGGAATCCGTGCACCGAGTGCCTCCAAGGCTGTGGGGCGCAGGACTCTCCTCTTCGGCCCAGAGAGTGTGGGAACAGTCACCACCCCGCCATTGCTGACGTGTGGGCCGCCCGAAGACACCTCCCCCCAGTCGGGACCGAGACGGCGCCTGAGCTGGGAAGTGGGGGGGACGCGGTACAACCTGAGGGCGGAAGTGTGCGTCAATTTTTCCAAGTAGAGTCTAGCGGGCAGCACCCAGGTCAGCTCGTGAAATGAGCCACAAGCTCCACCTCCCATACTAGATCCTGTACCTCCTCCATTTGAACCGAGGAGATCTGAACATTTGAGGAAAACAACTACTCTTCCTGAAAATGCCTATGGAGATAAACCTCCTAGTAAAACACTAGCAGACATTGAGTGAAGTTGTACTTGGCAAAAACTGGTGACGAACCAGCCGGGTAGCTCTCGGCAGCGTTCACGCCAAGATCAGCCGATTCCAGGAGAAATTCCTGAGCAAATCATGCTTGATCCTCCAAGCACAAAGAGTGACCCTTCACATGACTCGGAAGATGAAGTAGATCAGCAATTGCTGACCCACCTTGCTCAGGAAGGGGGAGTCAAATTCCTGGATCTATTGCTTGCCAAAGCAATCTCACCATTAGATCTGGAATCACCTGATACCTCTAATATTCGTGAATGGACCTATCGGGTCATTCTAAAAATGCCAAGTGATAAACAGGAGGAGTGGCGTAATGTGTGCCAAGAAGAGTTAGAGTCTCTTTGCAAACACAAAGTCTTTGAACTTGTTGACCTGCCAAAAGGCAGAAAGGTCATCAAAAATTGATGGGTATTTGACTTAAAGTCAGATGGCCGGAAGAAAGCCAGGCTTGTAGCCAAAGGCTTCTCTCAGGTTGAAGGCATTGATTATAACGAAATATTCTCACCCGTGGTATGGTTTGAGACTGTTCAGATGATGTTAGTGCTTGCAGCGTTAAAAGATTGGCACATCTCTGGATTAGACGTCAAAACAGCTTTCCTATATGGTGAACTCAATGAGGAACTATATATGGAACAACCTGAAGGGTTTAAAAACCCTTGCCATAAAAACAAAGTGATGTGTTTAAAGTGTGCCATATATGGATTGAAACAAGCTGCTTTAGCATGGTGGAAAGTGCTTGATAAATCAATGGCTATGCTAGGATGCACACACTTACTATCAGACTCAGGTTTATTTGTTAACGCAAATAAAACTATTGTAGTCATAGTATATGTTGATGATGTTCTTTTCCTTGGAAAGAACAAATCAGACATTAGTTCTCTAAAAGAATGCTTTATGAAAATCTGGGAATGTTGTGACCTTGGTGATACCCAAGAGTTTTTACGCATGCACATAATTAAATCCAAGGGATGAATCCTTGTTGATCAAGTAGATTACCTACATAAAGTGCTGCAGTGATTTAAACTCACGAACGCAAAAGCGGTCCCCACACCACTACCTGAAGGGTATCAACCAGTACCCAATAACAGTTCATCAGACCCAGAAATTCACGCGTCATTCCAACAAGTGATAGGATCACTCCTATACATTATGATTGGAACTCGACCAGATATTGCCTATGCAGTGACTAAACTCACGCAGTATGCTGCAAACCCCACGCAAGACCATTTGAATAGGGCACTATATATTTGCCGCTATCTCATTGGTACTTCTAGTTATGCTTTAGTCTATGATGGCAAAAGCGATGGGGGTTTACTAGCATATGCGGACTCTGATTGGGCTTCTGACCCAACAACGAGAAAGTCTACTACAGGCTACTTAGTTAAATTAGCTAATGGAGTATTCTGTTGGAATTCTAGAGCGCAAAAGTCAATTGCGCTGTCTTCCACAGAAGCAGAATACATGTCTATCTCAGATATGAGTAGACAGTTGGTCTGGATTTGATCTCTTTTTGAAGACATTGGAATATCCTTAGAACCAATTCCATTATGCAGAGATAATCAAGGCTCCATATTCCTTGCTTCTAATCCTGTACAGGAAAAGCAAATAAAACATATAGACCTACAATACCACTACATTCGCGAGGTCATTCGCTTAAAGAAGATTGAACTATTGTTCATAGAAGGAGCCAAGAACCCCGCCAATTTATTTACTAAGAATTTGGGACGCATAAAGTTTCTTAAGTTTAGGGAACAACTAGGACTTGAGTTCTACTCATCCTAGATAGAGAACGAAATCGTCGCATAGATCTCGGAAGAGCCTGACATTCAGATAGCATACTTATGCATCTGAGTCAGACTCAATTATTTTGGAAGATGTGTCGAGTAACACCTTTGCATGACACACTCACCAAGAAGTGGAAAAGATCGAACTTTACCAAAAGTTCAGCCTCAGTCCCAATCTTCTTCGTGCGACTCTTTCTCTCTCAACACCGATGACATGATGAAGCTATAAAGCTTCATGCACAAAGTGAATCTTCAAGTAATACACAAATGATCCCTTGATTACTGTCATAAAGAAATTTTCTATTATACTATATTACTTTGCTCAGTACACATACATCGTATACTTAGCAAGGGGGAGTGTTGAAACATAATAAGTACATAAGTAACTTATCTATACAGTTACAACAATACGGTAGTGTACGTACATATGATTACCATATTGGGGTACTCCGTTATGCCCAAAGTGGGTGCGAACTCTGTAATGGAGGGCACAACTCTTATCAGCATCACCACAGGTGATGCTGAAGAGTTCTGGGGTGTTTCACATCAGGTGTCACTGAAAACGTGATATTGTGGACACCTTTACTCATCACTTTTACGCAAACGGACATGGTGGGACCATAGGGACCGGTTTTCCTATAAATGAGGGGAGTAGAGCCCCTCTAAGAATACAAGCTGCTTCACTCTGCACACACTTGAGCTACTCTCTACAAACCTCTCTATCAAGTCTCTATACCTTTACAAGGTGAGACTCTATAACCCGTTTGCTGTGCTGGTTGCTGCACAACAGTGAACCTTGCGGTGTGTCAGCACAGGATGGGAACGGTTCCGAGAGGTTACCATTGAACTTCAATCTTACCGACCAGTCCACTAGGAAAGACCGGGTCTAGTTGATGAGCTCTGGTGTGAAGCCCATGTCATCCACAAGCTGTACCAAGTGGGGCTGGTTGACATTGTCGAAGAATTCAGTGATGTCGAAAAGTAGGACACCTGTACGGAGTCCAGCTGCGTGCGCCACCTTGACATTGTATATCAATGTGAGTGCCGCGTCCAGTGTGGATGAGGATTGCCGACCTCCAAACTGTGTAGTGGGGACAAGGCCATAGATATCCATCTCCTTGTACAGGAGCCGAGCCACTGTCTTCTCTACAAGATCAAACTCACCTTGTCGAGTTTGTTTGTATGATGGGGACCTTTGAAGCCTGTGAGCATGTGCACGCACGGTGTCTCCATGTGACCACTACTAGCAAAGGAAATATGAAGGAAATACTTGCTCAAATCTGTTGACCGTTGCCTACGACACAATCCCTCCACTATCAGCTGATACTGTACACTCGCAGACACTAGCATATGATTATAAAGGCGTCAACTTTGTCCTTACAGCGCTTTTCATAACAAAATTCACCCCTACCATTTTTTTCACACAGGCGGGATTCAAATGGGTGTTCCAGCTGCTGTGCCACCCCACGAAAATTATTTGAGTAATTAAAAAATGAATATATGTAATCTACTTATCTGACACATAGCATATATTCATATCAAATGGGGTATTACAAATGATGAGGTTGAAAATTGATGAGGGCTCACGCACACAGCAAGAACATACATGTAAGCAAAGCGCCCACCTGATTGATTCCCTTTTGCAACTGAGGCGCCCAAGACTCACTGTTTTTAACAAAACCAAAGTATATATTTCTATTTGTAAAAATACATGGCTAGTCTACAGTGTGTTCATCTGAAAAGGGTATCAATCGACCCCTTCAACTCATGGTCGTGTTGTGGTCATCGTGGTGGCGGATGTTCTTGTGCCATGCTGGTGATGCTCATTCTGTGTCTCCCTCACCGCCTGTGTCATCGTCGCTGCTGTTACAGTCATATTCACCTGGCATCATTTTCCTTGGTGTCTGAGTCATCATAGCAGTTGTTGTAGCTTGGGTGGTGATGCAGTGGTGAATCTGGTGATGGTTGATATCAAGGTGGAGAGGCAGTCAGCAGTGGTGGCAGTGAGCCAGTTGGTGTAGATCTGAGGGTGTGATTCCCTAGCTGACGGGCATGCCAGGCAGTGGGATGGTAGTGGCAGAGGAAGGCAGGAGGAGGGAAAGGGTTCTGAGAGCAAACATGGATAACGCTAGAGCACTGACTCAGATTCTGTGAACCTCTTGATTGAACATACACCAATCCCTTTGTATTCATGACTTTCTGAAGCACACAGTCCCTCAAGGGACATAAATATAACTCGTTGAGGAGGGCTTGAGGGATATAACTGAACAAAAGTCGGTTTGGAGGGAAGGGGGCACAACTGCCAAGCATGGATAACTATTCTATAACCTAATTTTTCAAGATAACCCAATTTCCTGAGAATTTCTGCTGGACTTAATTATGAACCCCACTCTTAGTTTCAGAAGTCTGGCTCTGTATTCGAGATGAGGGGTGAATTTTGTTATGAAAAGTGCTGTACTTGGATGTTTCTGGTGAAACCATGACTGATTTGTTACTTTTTTGTGACCACTTCTAGGGATGCCGGGGTCCAGTCCAAAATGCGGTCCGAACCCGAACCGGACCAGACTGCACCCCAGGTCTGGTCCAGTCTGGTTCACAGTTCAGGAGATTCTTGAAAATGGGGTCCAGTCCGGTTCACGGTTCACCTTGTGCAAAGTTTGGGGTGAACCAGGTCTGAACCGAACTGGACCCTGGACCTAAAGCTTTGAGCATGCGCCTACAAAATGAAAACATGCCTTGTAATATGGAGTAGCAACCACATGACAGTAGTACGACAGATGTGCAGATGCCAGATACAGTAGGTAATACACAGAACCATTTCCATCCTTCTTTTCCACCTTCCATTCCTTTCGTGGCATGGGTCTTGTATATGACTCAGAGGTGCGAAGGCAATGTTGGGTGATATTGCCAAGGCGCTGTTCCAAGCCTGCACACCCTTTCTCGCTGGCTGACAAATCAGGTGCAACCTGCGTGAAGGGTGTAGTGTGTTGGCCCTTTTTCGCTGGCTGACGAAGTTGGTGTGATGCCATGTGAAAGAGGTAGCGTGTTCACCGGATGAGATGAAGCTGGAATCGGGTTTGTGTCAGAACTGATGAAGGCAAAATGGTAATTTAACTTACTTGTGCTGTCCTTAAGCATTGTTTGACTCCTTGGTGTTGATGACAACACACTTCGTGTATGCAGCGTAAGAGATCATCTTGAGATCGGGTGAGGGTGGACTCGTGGGGTCATGCTCAGGGGCTGGGGCACGAGGGTTAAACATTGAATGTTAACCTGTAAAGTGTGGGTGACATGGTTCAGGTTTGGATGATCACGGGCAATGTACTATTGAGTTTGGAAAGCGGGCGCCATGGTTCTCCATTCTTGCTCACCCAAGTGGTGCCATCATGCGAGAAACTGTAAGCAGGAATGTGTGAATCATGAGTGGGGAAGACAATCAAATCGTCCCCTGGGGCGGAGTTCGAAGTTAACACAGTTTTCAACTGACTGGGTAAGACCATGCCAAACCATACCAAACACCCATGGATACAACAAAACCATACGGAGATGCTTGTACCCCCGACGGCAGACTTAAAGAAGCCCATGAGATGGATTGGGTCAATGACCCAGATGAGGATTGTGCTATGCCTAGTGGTAAGTCTGCAGCTATAATCAAAGAAGTTTGGACTCTCACCTTGATTAGGCAGGAGCTCCCCGCCTCAATGGTCTAGCACCCAAACAAGTTTGAGTGACTTTGGTGTCATCATGCAAGGCAAGAAGCCTGCAGATGACCATAGCGTTGGAGGTGTTGTAAGCTCCACCGATGGTGTCAGTAGTCGCCCTGCCCGCATTCGCAAAATTCCAGCAAAATTTAAGGACCCACTTACTGGCACAGGCGCACAGGCCTCGAAGTTCAAGAGAAATGTGGTCATTGTGGATAGTGAAGACAAGGTGCAGCCACGCAGAAAAAAGCCTAGGATCAGGCCTCTAGCTGAAGAGGAACTTGACACTGATGCCAGCCTTGATGAAGCACCTAAACAATTGAAAACCCATGTATTTTCACAAGCATCTGAGGATGCTCAGGTTACTCATGCAAACACAGAAGTCTCAAGCCACTTGGTTGATGCCAGGGATGCATCAACTGGGGAGACTATCATGACCGGCGCAGGGGGATGTCTGTCAGATGAGGAAGAGTGGGGATATTTGCAATTGGACAAATTGGCTACCGAGGATGCAAAGGTAAGAACGCACATTACCCTGAAATGGCAGTAACTCACCATAGAATGCAATAGACTGCTAAAAAAGCCATGATACGCTTGAGCATAGGGGGAGATATGTGAATTGCCGACCTGATAGGCATATTCAGGGACGGTAAACATCCTCACAGTAATACAGATGCATGCTGGAGTCGGTTGTGCAAGATTTGGCTGGCTGGAAACGTTTCTACTTGTCACATGCACATCATCAGGTAGTATTCATGATGGCAGATTACTTGTGATCAGTAACTGATCAAAGACATTAGACATTGGGGTACGCACGAAGAGCTGTATTTGGCAGGATGCCAACGTGAACGGGTCGAGCCAAACCTGCGCATCCTGAGTGCTGTGACAAAGGCGGGGGAGGGGGCCAAAACGTCGGGAAAAGGATCACTGGAAGAGTGGGCCATTGGAAAAACCCCGAAGTGGTTGAAAGACAGTTTGATGGAGCACATCATTGAGTTAGTGGTCGTGGATGACCAGGTAAGAGAAAATGAATTTATGTAACATTACTGATGTTTGACTTGTGTGTGACTTCAGCACATAGGCATTTTCCCTTGTAGACCAGGCATCTTTCTGACACATGCTTCTGTTCCAATGCCCTGCTACTAAGGATTCTGATATCCCTCACCACACAAGTGTTGCGAATGCCATCCATGGAAAGGCTGACAAAGTCAGGGATATCCTGAAGGGACAGTTTGCGGTGAGTCTTCCTTACTTATTGCCAATCACATGAACTTATATATATATACTAGAGGGTCCCTGGTGAGGTATCTGTGACATTGGATGGCTGGTCATCATTAGCCCATGACCCCTACCTTGGAGTTACCATGCACTGGGTGCATAGTGCTCCAGAATCCCCCACAAAATGGTCGCTTCGCATGTTGTTACTCGCTTTCCAGGAAGTCAAGGGAAATCACAGTGGAGACAACATGGCGAAGATCGTATTGGGGATCTTCAAAGAAGCAGGCTTGACATCTAAGGTGTGTCGTGTCTCACAAAGTATTCGTTCAAACTAACTTGGAGGTAAATTGGCTGGATCACGTCGGACAACATTACATCCAACGACAGGATGATGTCCTGACTGGAAGAAGAACTGGACTCATCTGAGCACGTTTGGAAAGCCCCTGATCGTCGTGTGAGGTACGTATTTGTATTAACTACTGACTTGGATGCTGACTCCTAGTTCGGATGCTACTTATAGGTGTATTGCTCATATTGTTCATCTTGTGGCCAAGCACATCGTTCAAGCCTTTTCTCAAGACAGCCCAATCATGGAGTTGGATTTCCCAGTGGACGCACCGGCAGATATGGACGAAGATGTGGAGACTTCATATTCATATGGTGATAGTCTCGGGAAACTATGGGCTTTTATTAATCAGGTGCGTGGTTATTCCTGCGTGCATGGGTGACAACACAGTGCAGCACCGGGGGGCCAAAGCTGATTCGTTTCAGGTTCAACTTTCCCCGCAAGCTTCTGCGTTTTTCTTCAAGTGTTGTGCCAAGGAAGGTTTGCCACATCTTGAACTTGTCAAATATGTCAGGACGCACTGGTCTTCTATGTTTGATCTACTCGAGCGAGCGTTCTTGTTAAAGGCAGTAAGGCCTTGTTTCTATTACCCTCTTCATCTCTCATGAATGTTCAGGGGATCACGAAATTCATCCAGCTTGCCGATGATAGTCCTCAAGTCCCCAAGCTACAGAAGAAGTGCTATGCCAACTTTAGGCACACACCCACCAAATGGGTCAATTTGGGCTTGCTCCGTCAAATCCTCAAGGTATTGACAATGTCTTACAATCTTGCTTGGCTTTCTAACCATGTCTATGCAGCACCCCGCCCTCGCTCAACAAAAATTCTCTTCTGAACGTGTTCCCACTGTCTCCCTTGTATTCCCAACAATCAAATTCTTGCTCACTTCACTGGAAGCGGCGGAGAAGGATACTGCATTTGTGCTGATTCAAAATGCCATAACAGCCGGCATTTCGAATCTCACTAAGTGGTATCAAAGGCTTGATACCTGTGACGTGTATGCAGTGAGCACCGGTACATCAAACCAGACAGCCACGCGGCAATCGACTGATCTATCTGACAGTACTGGATCCATCCATCAAGCTAGTATATATCAAGAAGCACTGGGGGCCCGATTTCATCCTTCATACCAGGATGATCCTTGCGACAATTGTGAGTACTTCTTGTCTCAAATTGC
Source organism: Lactarius quietus (assembly GCA_015025155.1). Taxonomy (NCBI): domain Eukaryota; kingdom Fungi; phylum Basidiomycota; class Agaricomycetes; order Russulales; family Russulaceae; genus Lactarius; species Lactarius quietus. The sequence continues at coordinate 183,936 of WITN01000059.1, forward strand.
AAATAAGATACTGAGCAATTAATCTAGTTCAATAAGTACAGTCAAGCCGCTGCTCAAAATAGTGGCGAAGTCACCACTGGGACTTCTTCACAGCCATGTTTGTCTTATATTACCATCCTTTCAACTTGATCTCACTCCGACTCTGATCTAGCAAACCACAAGGAAGTAGGCTATGGATCCAACTGGTTGCAGCTGTCACTCGATGATGACAGTGAAGATGATTGCATGCTTGACCCTTGCAAAGAGCTTACTGACTATTTAGAGTTGAGGTGAGAAGTCCGGAAGGAAGGGCTTGTGGAATGGTGAGGGGTAAGTCTGGCCCACGTATATCATTGTCATATCCTACTAACTGATCTAAACCCTAGCATAATTCTCTTCGCTATCCCACCCTTTCCCGCATTGCATGAGACTATCTCCCCATTCAAGGATCCTCAGTTGCCTTGGAGTGTGCGTTTTCGAGTGGTCAGCTCACCGGCACATACTTACGCAACCGACTCAAGACCACAACATTTGAGGCGCTCCAAATCATCAAAAGTGCATTTCACAATGGGGTTCTCAATGCCTGTGACGAGGCGGCAGCTCATGTGGCAGCGGAATGGGACTTTGGCAAACTGGTCAATATGGAGGATGAGGCAGATCTTGTTTAGATATACATTGTAGCTAGATAGTGTTTAGGCATCTGGCTTAAGCATGAATACAATTAAGGCTGTCACACGTCACAACTTACGGTGTGATAAGACCACCATCATTGTGCCCAACTTGCTCTCATCCTCGCCCTCACCAGTCCTTGCCTCCAAAGCTTCAAGTGTATACCCCAGGCCACCACATCCCCCCACCATTCACCTTGCCGCCCCTTTCACATCAGCACTTTCCAACTGCGCACTCTTTCCTCCCAGGAGCCCAATCAAGCCTTGATCACCAAGCCTTGTCATTGACACTGTGTTCCACCCAACCGAAGCCCCAGCTTCTGATTAGTATTAGCTTTCACTTTGATGGCCTTGTATATACTTTTAGAATAGTCATATAATATACTTGTTTTTTGGATTCTACCACAAAAGTGTCAACAACACTTTTTGTGGTGCACAGGTGGGTAATTACACGTGTTCATATCGATTATGTAACGAAATTTCCTTAAATGGCCACTAATTTGCGGTTCAGGGTCCGGTCCAGGGGGTGGAAAAAGACCCGAACCGGACCCCAACAAGGTTCACGGTTCAGCCTCAGTGCCCGAACCGGACCTGGGTCCGGTTCAGGGTTCGGCGAAAATGGCCTCCAGACTGGACCGGACCGGACCGCGGCATCCCTAACCACTTCCACACCAAGTCTATGAAGCAATGACTGACGAAACATAAACTTGTTCATTACCCTTCACACGTGGAAGTATTCCTACAGGTCTACTTGCGACGGCAGTGTTTTTTCTTAAGTGATACATTGATACGGCTTTATACACAGCAGGGAATCAATTTTTCTTTTTGTGAAGACATTCAATGTACTGACAAAACCAGGCCATCACAATGACGTCAAAGAGAGCAAAATCGTCCGAAAGTGGAAAAATCTCGGGATTTACTTCAGATACTGTATAAAATCGCAACCTACGAGACTAGCATTCAGTACTTCTTTCCCCATCTCTTTCCCCCTTTCCTATCATCTCTGTATTACTCCAAAGCGCTGTCTCCATCATGCCAGGTTTCTACGTACCTCGACTTAACTTCACCAACATCAAGTTTCACAACTCCCTGTGCTGCCCGTCCCCTTGTCCCCTCCCCCCTCTCCTGCGAAGACTCCAAACTGAATCATAATATTTGGGAATAATGACTACCACAAATCCTCTCACAAATAATCCTATGGCGGTAAATACCCAGACTTGGTATAGTGCATACATGTCGGGATATCAGCATACTAGCACATCCTCACCTGCCCACCCAACCACTAGTCAGGCTGAAATGAAGGACAGGATCCTTGAAGAATTCAAATGTGCCACATTCAGCGTTGACCTAACCGCTCAGAGAGCCCCCTTGGAAGTTAACCGCAACAATGTTCAGAGGGTGGGTGACTACCTTCGGGATAATTGCAATGTCACCCATGTGATGTTGTTTAGTGGTGGTAATTCGACCAAGGATGCTCCGCGGTTCCCATCCGATGGTTTTGGGGCAGAGAGGTGGTCATACGAGCCCCTGACTCATCTCCTTAACTCCATCATCGCCACTGCCAATTGCATCCTGACCGGCCCTCGCTTCCTCAAGGCTCTTCGCTTCCATCCTTATGATGTTGATATGCAGGACACATTAAACTTGCACAAGCCTCTGAAGCCTGACATTTTGGGGCTTCTCGATCCACTCATGCCACACACTCAGACACCTAAGGAGCGAAAAATTTACTGGAATGAAGTTGTCGTATCCATCAAAGTCAAGAACGACCTAACCGACACAATCAAACAATTGGCAATGTATGCTCGCAGTCATCTCGCATTAAATCAAAGACGATCATTTTCTATCGCCATTTCCTTTAACCATAAGATGATGAAGTTAGGGTTTCTCTGTTTCCACCGCTCTGGCATATCTGCCTCTCCTCAACTAAAGCTCAATGAAGAGAATGGTTTCCGTAGCGTCGTCGAGCATTTGGTTGGTCTCCTGTCAATCAAAGATGAAGAAGCATTCGGTCTGGACATGACCCACGTCAATAACGTGTATCACCTCAACTGCTCTGACTATAAGATCGAGCGTACGATCCAGATGCGTGAGAGCATTCGTGGTCATTCGACAGCTGTGTACAGTCTAAAATGTGCGGAGTTATTGTTCTTCCAGTGGCTTGTACATACTCGACTTACATGTTGTACACCTAGGGCAAATTGGACCGGCCCTAACCAGACTGCAATCTCGGGAACTAACAGGTATTCCAGTTGATGGGGCTGAGGCGACTCAATTGCCCAAGGTGCTCGTCTACAAATTATCGTACCAGGAAGTGGGACACCCTTCTGAAGGCGACTTGTTCTCAGGTTTCTCAGGCCAATTTGGAGTTATTGACATCATTGGATACCACGTTTGCTCTGCAGAGGAACTCTTCGGCTCCACAGAGCGTTTCTTCTCAAATATGCAACCTTTGCAACTTGACTGAAAAAGTCCGACCGGCCCCCCCGAGTACAGGCAATTGCATTGTACTGCGATGGCACTCAAGGGTTTGCCCCTCCTGGATGATTTGCATTCAGGGGTCGCGATGCCGACACCAGCGGAGCTTGTAGAGACAATTCTCCACTCCATGATTGGTGAGTAGTATTCTGCCTCCATTTTTCAAGTTTATTCGGTCTCACGCGGCCACTGCTCATCTTAGGACACTTAAATTTGTTTCTTGGCAGTGTCCTTCACAGGGACATTAGTTCTGGAAATATTCTCCGTCACCGAGATCCAATCGAGTGGTCCCTCGGCCACTCCGAAGCTATGTGAGTACTACACCTTGTCAATATACAGTCTTCTAATGTTTCCACAGTCTTTGCGACACCCCGCTTGGCCAAGGTGTTACGTCCTTGCAGAGACGTAGGTTGCTCGACGTGAGCCTAAAATGAGGATGCAGTGACTAGTTGAGAGTTTCAAGGTTTTCCAGATTACAAGTGGACACGTGTGATGGCGGTCAAAGGTTCCTATGGGTTTCAAGGTAATTCAGTGATACAATGACTCGATGATTCGATGAGGCTTTGCAGCCAAACAATGGAAGAGCAGAGGAGACAATGTGATTCGCAAGATAGAGACGAAGACAAAGCTAGGGTACAAGCGGATACAAGCTACGTCTTATATACCCAATAGTAAGGAGAGATGAGTCGGAAGATGTGAGTCACGTCTGAGTCATTGTAATGGTACAGCCTTCAGGGCTTGAGGAAACGAGTCATCGTATAGTAGTATGAGTCAGTGATAGTGAGTCATAACAAAGGGACGACTTGATTAGAGGACAATGGAGGGGATGAAACGAGTAAGAGTATGTCAGAAGGAATGAGTAAGAAAAGAAAATAATTGTCCGAACGTGTCATGGTCATGACATGACCCCCTTTCTAAGATAGCACGTCCTCGTACTATCAGTCAGCGTTGACTTCATCGTATGCATAGCTATCCGCGCAACTCTTCCAATCTTCGACTTCTTCGTCACCGTGGTAATAGTCGCAGGTAGTACCCGCGTTCTTGTGATTGGAGAGTACGATGCATGTGGGCTTACCATAACACAGCGTATGGGGGCGCCAGCAGAAGCGCACCGGGTGTCCTACCTGATTACAATAGAGACAGGGGCATTTGGAAGGGCAGTTGGGTCCCCAAGTGAAACCCTGGGGGGTCCATGGCTGGTGGATAGTGGTGGGGCAGGTAGTTTTGGGGTCATTGCCAGGGCGCTCTTCTTCATGAAGCTGTGGCATGCCAAGCCACTGAATGTCGTTGCCACGACCCTCTTGAATAATGTCGGCAACTGTCTGTGTGATTTCAGGGGCGTTGGCAAGAGGGATGGGGGCGGTGTTAGACAGGTAAGGGTGGACACGGCTATGGGCTTGAGCGGTGGTGAGGTGGTTGTGTACTGGTCCCACTTTATAGCGCCAGTCAATACAGGCACGTGTGAGGGCGACCTCACGTTTGCGCAGCTCTTCTTCCTCAGCCAAGAGCGAGCGATAACGACTCACATCAGCAATGACCCCCTTATCGTTAACGGCAAAGAGGGAGATGTCGACGGCGGTGGTGTCATGGTGGTCAGGAGAGAATATGGATAGATCGGTGTTGTTAATGAGAGGAGGGGTGGGACCGGTGAAAGGAGCAGCCTCTAGCGTCCAGCCATAGTGGTCGGGGCGAGCTCCTCCTGGTTGGTATCTAGCGGCAATGACATAGTGATGTTGTTCTCTATGGTCGAGGGAGAACTTAATGTAATGAGGCCAGCGCCTGGTCCCATCAGCAACAAGCATCTTTTGTCCATACCTGCCATGGTTAGTGATAGTTGGGTCATAGCGCATGAATCCATCCAGAATGTCTAGGTCCAGAAGGGTGTCAATAGGACTCTCGGCAGGGGTGTCAGACTCGTTTGGGAACAAGACATTGCCTATGCGGTCGGACAGGGAGATGGTGGACGTGATTGGAGTACTAGGGAGGGTAGCTGTTGGTGGAGTCTGAGGAGGAAGTTCGAGTGAGGGGGTAGGGGAGGACATGATAGTAGAGGTTGTGATGGAGTGAATAGTGATGGGGGTTTGTGAAGGTTGTGTTTCTTTATGTATGGTTCGTACGGCTACCGGATGTTCCTGGTAAAATTCTTTGATCAATTTATCCACGGAGATATTGGCTAATGGTTCCCAGCTGTCATGGGCGTCGGAGAAACCTTTCCACCGGATCAGGTATTGGAGTTGTTGGCGTCTTCGTCTGGTGCCAAGAATCTTCTCAACTTCCCATTCAGGTTGTCCGTCCACGAGGTCTGGAACGGGTTCCTGATATTTATTCCCATTTAAAGGAGTTTCTTTGTAGGGGGTGAGTAATGAGGCGTGAAATACGTTATGGAGCTTCCATGTCAGAGGGAGTTTGAGCCGGTATGATGTGCATGAAACAGCCGCTGTAACCAGGAAGGGTCCATATCTTCTGGGCGCAAGTTTTGCCGATGGATGGGTGGTGTTAAGGTTTCGTGCCTCAAGCCACACACGGTCGCCAACACAGTAGGGTGTGAAGTTTGAGGGTGTTTCCAGTGTTTGTGACTTCCGGAGGGCTTCGGCCGTGTCTTTTCGTGCCTGGGTAAGGGCCTGGAGTCGTTCATTTAGTGATGGGGATGATGTAGTGCGAGTAGTCTGGTGAACACGTGGTATATGTCCCATGATAAGTTCGAATGGGGCTTTCTTGGTGGTAGCATTTGGCCATGAGTTGAGCGTATACTGTGCTAGTGGTAGCCATTTGCTCCAGTCAGTTTGATGGTAATTGGTGAAGATCCGGAGGTATTGTTCCAGCCTTTGGTTCGTCCTTTCAGACTGACCATCGGTCTGTGGATGATAAGCGGTGCTGGGGTTATGGGTGATGGATAAGATACATAAGAGTTCTTTTGTGATGGTGGCAAGGAAACGGGGATCTCTGTCCGAAATGATACGTGATGGGAGTCCGTAATGGGGAAGTACGTAAGTGGCATATAATAATGCTGTTTCAGCAGCGTCGATGGTTTCACTGCAGGGGATGAAAATAGTTGCTTTGGAGAAGGTATCCGTAATCGTAAGTATGGAGTCGTAGGTGTCAGAAACTGGGAGTTTAACAATGAAGTCCAGTGCGATGGATGTAAAGGGTAGTGTGTACGTGTCAGAGGGGATGGGGAATGGAGGTGGTTTAGGTTTCGTGGGGTTGTTTTTTCGTGATTGGCAGATGGTGCAACCTTTTACGTACTCTGTGACCGCTTGTTTCATGTTTGGCCACCAATAGTCGCAAGCTATAGCCCAGGTGGTGTTAGAAATTCCTGGGTGACCAGCTGTAGGTGAGTTGTGATAGAGTGAAATTACCCCCCTCCTTAAGGAGAGGTCTTCCACGACCACTAGTCGGTTGTCATACCAAAAGAAATTTCCTTCTTTCTTGAGGCTAAAGGTGGTTGCCCACTTGTCTAGGAGACTTCGTTGGTGTAATTGACAAGCTTTCGCGCGTTCATCAAGTGAAGATGAGGTCGCCGCTTGTATGAAGAGGTGATCAGGGAGGACTGTGACATCAGCATTGTCAGATGAGCCGTCATCGAAGTCAGGTCGGCGAGATAGTCCATCCGCTTTGTTTGTTGTCCCCGCAATGTGAACGAGTTTTATGTGGTAATCGGCAAGATGGGGAATGTATCTTGCGACTCTTCTGTTTATATGCTGAGGTTTTCGGTAGTATTCTAGGTTTTTGTGGTCTGTAAAGACCGTGATAGGGTGGGGTGAGCTGAGGAGGAGGTGTCGATACTGGGTGAGACCGCGATATACGGCTAGGAGTTCCCTATCATGGATGTCGTAGTTTCTTTCAGCGTTGTTGAAAGTCTGTGAATGAAGCCTATGGCGACATGTTTGCCCCTATCATCCTTTTGAGTGAGGATAGCTCCTGTAGCGAAGGCAGAAGCATCTACTTGAATGAAGAAGGGATCAGTGAGCTTGGGTTGTCGGAGGCATGGGTTTGACAGGACAATATCAATAAGTTTGTCCATGGCGGTGCGGCATTCTGGGGTCCAAGAGAAAAGATGTTCTTTCTTGGTGAGAGTAACAAGTGGTCGTGCGATATTGGCATAGTTAGGGATGAAGGGACGTTGGTAACTGACTGTGCCCAGAAAACTGTGTACTTCTTTAACTGTCTTCAGTTCCCTGGGCCAGGTACGTAATCCGTTGGCTTTCCTAGGATCGATAGTGATTTTGTCTCCTTCTACGACTGCGCCTAAGTATTCAATGTGAGTCTGTTCGAATTCACATTTTGAGGGGCGAAGGAAATATGACTCTGATGTGAAAAGATTGAGTACATCATGAACATCTGTTGGTGACGCTCCAGGTTGTTATTAGTAGCGATCAAGACGTCATCCATATAGACATGGAGTTCTGTGGGATACTTTCTGGTGAGGGGGCGGAACATCTTTTCCATGGCTCTGCAGAATGTCACTGGGGAATTGGTGAGTCCGAAAAACATAACGGTGGGCTCATAAAGACCAAAAGGGGTTTTGAACGCTGCTGTCCATTGGTCTTCCTCTCTAATACGAATGTTGTTGTAGCCCCAGCGTATGTCGAACTTGGTAAACAATGTTTTGCCCTGGAGGTGGTCGAGGATGTTGGAAATAAGGGGAAGGGGATATGTGTCGTGAACAGTCCACGAGTTGAGCTGTCGATAGTCCATAATGGGGTGCAATTTGCCATCCTTCTTAGCGTGGTAGAACATTGGCGATGCGTAAGGGGATTTTGATTCTTTGATATAACCTTTTGCAAGATGTTCGTCAATAAATTTCCGGGTTGCTTCCAGCTCAGTTTCTGTTTGACGGTAGAGGGAACAGTCCATGGTGGCGGGTGCACCTGGTTTGAGAGTGATAGCATGATCTTCTTCTCGTGCTGGGGGAAAGCGCTGTGCAGCTTTCTCACTGATAATTTTCCAGTGACAATGGTATGCTTCTGGTAGTTGTTTGCAGATTTCTTCTTGTTCCGTGTCGTTTATGGTTTGGGCTTCACGAGTGGCGACTGGTTGAGGAAGGGTGCATTGGTAACTGGCGGTTTCGATGGTGACATCTTCTCCTTCTAGGGTATTGGAACTCCAGTTAATACGGGGATTAAATATTTGAAACCAAGGGTGTCCCAAAATGAGACGATCACGTCCTAAGTCAGCAACAAAGAATAGTTGTTTGACTTTCTGTGTTCCTCGGCGAACCCATAGGTTACAGTAGTCTGTGATTCTTCCTGCCTGGTTTTCTGAGCCGTCAACGTTATTAACATGTCGTTCTTGGCGAAGGGGGCGGGTTCCCATTTTCAGGGAGTTGATGGTACGTTTGTCGATGAAATTGTGGGTGGCACCGCTGTCTAACAGGGCTTCGAGGGTGGTCTTTCGGTGGTACATGCACATGGAAACTTGAATAGTCATTGAGTCAGGTTTCGTACTGTACATGGTAGCCACTGTTGCTGAATCTTCGACCGCAAGAGTTTGGCATCTCAAAAATCCTCTCCCATATCCTGTCCGTCGAGGTACTTGCCACGTTCTTCTTCAGTCATACTCCCAATAAGGGCACGGATTTGTTGTATCTTGGTCAGGGTAGGCGTAGTAGTTGTAGGGGAGTTCGTGGTTGGTATAGTGGTAGGGGTCGGAGTAATGGGTGTAGGGGTGTCAGTAGCATGTACACGGGGATTGTTGGTGTTCTTTGGACAGTTTCTTGCCATATGGCCTTGTTGGCGACACCGGAAACAACGGCCCTCTTTCCTGTATTGTTCCCGTTCGGCGTCAGTGAGTCGTTTGAAAGGAATAGGGGTATCAGTGGCGTCAACATCCATAGGAACAACGTTGTTATTGTTGTTGGTGTGTGTGATGGTGGTTCGTTGATTCCTGTTGAACTGCCCCTGACGTTGACCTATAAGGTTATTGTTATAGAGTTCGTGGACTCTCCTGATTTCTTTCCCTGCCGCTGTTTGCCATTCGTCCATGGTATTTGGGGTGTTTTCTTGATCTATGACTCGTCGATGGATATTGGGACATAGTCCTGCCCTGTAGCGTGCAATAGTGCCCAAGGTGTCGAGGTCCCATCCTGCTATCTTAGCAAGGTGGTTAAAGGTGGCGTTGTAGGTGTCTATGTCAGTGCCGTCCATCTTTAGACTGAAGAGTTGGTCCGTGGCCGTCTGTTTCTTGGCCGTATCCCCCCAAGCGTTCTTAAAGCCATTCTCAAAGTTCGTCCAGAGCGAAGCATCTGACTTGTCTTTGTAGTTCGTTGCGCCGGTGGTGGTGATTTTGACAAGGTCGTCCATCAGCATATTGACCCAGTCATCGACAAATGGTCCCTTAATGTATGTGAGTGCTGTGATAACTTTTGTAAAGGGAAGGCTGATGGATGGGTGATCGGCGTTTAAAAGGCAGTATAATTTGAACTCATTGAGAAATTTGTCAGATGTGCTTCTGTCCCCCGTGAATATTCCTGGGGGAATGCCCTGGAGGCTAGTGGGGATACGAGTAGTGGTGGTCATGGTGGGTTTTATGGATGGGACAATAGGTGGGGTTTTAGATGCAATGAGAGGGTGAGTGCCTTTGAGTGTGACCGTGGTTTGTATTTGTGTGGCTGCTGTGGTGACGGCGGTGTCTGAGGGAGTGATGTCTGGTTGGTACCCTGGATGGTCAGGGTCGGTGATGTGCCAATAGCCTAAGCCGTAGGAGTTGTCTTTGGCGATGCGAAGGAGTCGTTTGGTGAAGAATTCTCTTTTGTTATATGTGAGACCGTACCAAGCGTCTAGTTCCCCGTCGTTGATAAATTCAACAGGTACTCTCTTTGGTTCGTCTGGGTGGGGTTCAGTGATGTAGTAGCCGGCTTTAGCGTTTGTGGGTTTGTACCAAAAAGCAGATCCTTTGACGTGTGCTGGTAGGTCGTCAGTTGTCCTTCGTTCGAGAACAACTAGGTCGTTGTCGTTAGCGAAGGTGATTTCAACAGCCGCCACGGTGATTCAATGATGCAGGGTTATGAGGGGTTCAGGGTTTCGATGAGGACAAAGAGTGGATTAGCTTTGTCTTATGTTATGTCCTTGTGGAGACATAGGTTGCTCGATGTGAGCCTAAAACGAGGATGCAGTGACTAGTTAAGAGTTTCAAGGTTTTCCAGATTACAAGTGGACACGCGTGATGGCGGTCAAAGGTTCCTATGGGTTTCAAGGTAATTCAGTGATACAATGACTCGATGATTCGATGAGGCTTTGCAGCCAAACAATGGAAGAGCAGAGGAGACAATGTGATTCGCAAGATAGAGACGAAGACAAAGCTAGGGTACAAGTGGATACAAGCTACGTCTTATATACCCAATAGTAAGGAGAGATGAGTCGGAAGATGTGAGTCACGTCTGAGTCATTGTAATGGTACAGCCTTCAGGGCTTGAGGAAACGAGTCATCGTATAGTAGTATGAGTCAGTGATAGTGAGTCATAACAAAGGGACGACTTGATTAGAGGACAATGGAGGGGATGAAACAAGTAAGAGTATGTCAGAAGGAATGAGTAAGAAAAGAAAATAATTGTCCGAACGCGTCATGGTCATGACACAAGGTGTAGATCTAAAGCGATGCCGTGGCTTTTTAATTGACGGAGATCATGCAATTTGGTGGCGTGAGGCTAGTGTGATGAGTACTCACTGTTTGAACGCAACAGTGAGGCCTAGGATCACAAGGAACAGGGTGGCTGATGTCGAACCGACCAGGGAATAGAACAGAGAGAGGAGACAGTGGACCACGAGTAACAGAACAAGGATGAGGAACAACCCAATAGTGGGAAGCTGCTCTTTAAACAAGAAGGTACAAGTGGGGAAGTCACAAGTGGACAGTCTGAGGGACTGTCCGTTGTATTGCCCTAGCTTATATACCCAAATACATGGTCTGTGCGTACTTTAGGGGAGGCCCAACTCTGATCCACAGGTGGGCCCATGGAATCCTCTAGAAGGATTCTAAAGATAGCTTGGAATGTTCTGGAAGGTTTCTAAGTATATTACCCAATGGCATTAATCTCTGTTAAGCTCCACTTATTAGAGGTTTGTGGAACATGCCAGAAGGGTTCCAAATATACTGTCCAATAGCAAGTCTCTTGATAAGCTCCGCTTATCTAGTGACTTACTTGGTCATCCTTTGTTGGGTAAGTCCTGGTTTCGGACCGGGCCTCTCTTGAATAGGAAGGTGAGGATTATCTAATCCTTTCACGCGCGTCGTCTTGGTTAGTTCTACTAGACCAATACTCTGCTTCCCAGGTTCTGTGTGCGTGTTCCTTTGCACACTCTTAAGGTTTATGGGTTTGTCATGGACCGTGGTATAGGTTCGTGACAGTATCCCCTCTTTAGGACCGTGCTGTGCCATCAGCACTCTAAGGTTACTAGGTCGAGGTGCAGAAGGATTTCTGGTGTGAAATTGTTGGACGAGGTGTGATGCATGCTTCATTTGTGATGCAGGGAGCCAGGAGTTTTCGGAGTCTGGGTAGCCTTTCCATTTGAGGAGGTACAAGATCCCCTTTTTGTTGGGTGACACTTTGGATTGGAGTACTATTTCTACTTCGTAATGTTCTTCTTCTCCTTGAACTATATCCGGAGGAGGTCTGGTGAAGTTAGGTCCATGTGCAGGGGTTTCTTTGTATGGTGATATCAGGGAGCTGTGGAAGACTGGGTGGATTCGCCATGACCTGGGTAATTGGAGTTTGCAATTAACTCCCCAAGTAGATAGTACTTTGAATGGACCATGACGTCTGGGGGCTAGTTTGGCCTTAGGGTGTGTAGTGTGAACATTGGTTCCTTCTAACCAGACTAGATCTCCTGGTTGAATATATGCGAAGCAATGGGCCCTCTAGACCTCTTCATGACCTCTGCGGCTACCTTCAGTGCTGCTGTGACTTCAGATCGTACTTGATCTAGGGTGTGGAGGCGTTCCTCTACTGTGGGAATCTTGGTGGCGAAGTTTACTGGGGGAATGAACTCTGGTTTGAATCCATACCAGACTTCAAAGGGGGATCTTCCTGTAGCACTGTGTTGACGAGCATTGTGGGCAAATTCCATGAAGGGTATTAGTTCTACCCAATTGTCCTGTTGGAAGTTACAAAAAACGCGGAGATACTGTTCCAATTCCTGGTTGACTCTTTCTGTTTCGCCATCTGTTTGAGGATGGAAGGCTGTGGACATGGTAGACTTGACTCCCAATTGTTCCCAGACTTCTTGCATGACTTTAGAGGCAAATTGGGGTCCCCTATCAGATATAACTTGGCGTGGTAGTCCGGTTTGTCTCCAGACATTTTTCATATACAACTTGGATGTTTCTTCGGCATTGATGGTCTTGTTGCAAGGGGTGACAATGGTGGCTTTGCTAAGACGATCTACCACTACGAACAAGGAGTCATATCCTTGGGAAGTGGGAAGGTCTGTAATGAAATCCATGGTGATGACTCCCCATACATCTGTGGGTATCTGATTTGGTAACAGAGGTACTTGAGTTTTTGGCTTAATCTTAGTTGCCTGACACGTGGCACATCCGTCCACATAACTCTTGACAAAAGTGGATATCCCTGGCCACCAGAATTCCCTTGATACTAATTCATAGGTCTTCCATCTTCCTGGATGTCCTGTGGCTACATGGTCATGGTATCTCTTGACAATGTCTCTTCAAAGTGCATCATCCTTTGGGACATAGACTTGTCCTCTGAACAGAATGATTCCGTCCTCTAGGTTCCATTCTTCTAGGCCCTTAACAATGGACCTTGGACCATTCTTTAAGATAGTTTCTATGGCGATGCTGACGTCTTTGTCGTATTCCTGGCTTGACTTGATTCTTTGACGTAGGGTCGTATCTCCTAAAACTGTGACTGCTGTAGGGCGGGTTGCATGGATTGTGAAAAACTTGGTGTCTAGTAGGGTATGCAATTCATCTTTAGTTGCTATCCCCTCTTTAAGGTCTGGACACCTGGACAGTGCATCTGACTTGTTTTGCGCCCCGGGCTTGTGAATAATGGTAAATTTGAAACGTGAAAGGAATAAAGCCCAGCGCGCTTGACGACGTGTGAGCTTCTGTTTTGTGGTAAAATAAACGAAATTGCCATGGTCAGACCATATTTCAAGGTTATCGTCACGACCTTCGAGGTAATGACAAAAAATGTCCAAAGCTCGGATAATGGCAAGAAGTTCCTTATCATGGATTTCATAATTTCGCTCCGCCGGTTGTAAGGACTTGGAGTGATAAGCAACAGGGTGCCATCTGTTTAACGCATCAGGTTGTTCAAGAATGGCTCCCATGGCAAAGTCACTGGCATCAGTGATGAGTCGGAAGGGTTTACTATGGTCAGGAAGAGCAAGGACAGGGGCTGTGACAAAGGCCCAAATGAGGGTGCGGAAAGCCGCTTCCTGTGATGAGCTCCAGAGGAATGGGATTTCCTTCTTGGTGAGGTCAAACAAAGGCCTGGCGATGGTAGAAAAGTCCTTGATGAAACGTCGGTAGAAGTTGCAAAACCCGAGGAAGGCTTGGACATGTTTGACAGTACGTGGAGTGGGCCAATCCGTAATCCCCGCGACCTTAGCAGGGTCCATCTTTAGTTGACCATTTGAGATAACAATCCCAAGGTATTCAATAGTCGTCTGAGCAAATACACATTTCTCAGGTTTGAGGTATAAGTCGTGTGCCTCGAGACGTAAAAGGACCTCATGGGTCAAGTTGTTTAATAGGGCGGGGTCCTCCGAGAAAATGAGGATGTCATCCAGATAGACGACAACATGTCCTTCATCAATCATATCTTCGAAGATGCCATTCATAAATGTCTGGAATGTGGCAGGGGCATTGCAGAGGCCAAAGGTCATGACAGTGGGTTCAAATAGGCCTAGGTGTGTTTTGAAGGCAGCTTTATGTTCGTCTCCTTCCCTGATACGGATATTGTTGTATCCCCAATGAATATCCAGTTTGGTGAAGTACCTGGCGCCGCGCAGTTTGTCGATTAACTCCGGGATCAGTGGTAAGGTGGCAGCATTCTTGATTGTAATGTCATTGAGGGCACGATAGTCTTGGACTGGGTGCAATTTACCATCCTTCTTGTCTACAAAGAAGAACGGGCTAGCCATAGGAGACTTGGAGGGGCAAATGTATCCCCTTCTCAAGTGTTCTGTAATATATTCCTTGAGTGCCGCTGATTCTTTGGGTGTGAGTCTATAGATGCCACAATTGCGCATCCTAGTGCCTGGCTTGAGTTCGATGACGTGGTCCCAAGCTTGATGTTTTGGGAGTCGATGTGAGGCAAGTTCACTGAAAACTTTGGAATACTTGTGATATTGGGCAGGAATGTGATCAAGGTATTGTTTAGGCGCATTCTTTGCTGCAATAGCCGTACTGGCAGTAGATTTTGACCGGATGGCAAGGTCATCATACTTGCCAAAACTGTGGTTGTATAAGAAGCTGTCCATGGCTTCTTGGGCAAAGGCATCGTTGGTTGTTGGGGTTTCATCTTCTACTGGATGTAAGGTATTGATGGTGGTAGCACATGTCTGTGGTTTTTGAGATGTGATCACTAGGGGGTACTTGGACAAGGTACAATGTTTGGGGCATCTTGTGAAGGCAATCTGTGGCAAAGCCCAGTCTACTTCTGGGTTGTGTGCATGGAGCCAATCCGTTCCTAGGATAATGTCGTGGTCCCCTAGTGCGGTAACATAGAGTTCCGATGTTTCTTCATGATATTCGTTTTCCATCATGTTAACCCGAATCTTCTGGATTGTAGTATATTTGACGGATCCCCTCTTATTGAGTGTCCCATCCACATTTTTTACTGGTAGTGGATTGACCAGTGTCCGCAGGGTGAGGTTGTTCTTGGTGGCAAAGTCTTGATCAATGATTATTCCTTCTGCGCCACTATCAAGCAAGGCGTGTGCACTGATTTCTCGTCCAGTTGTTCTTCCAACTAGAGTCACTCTGAGTGTAATAGATGGTGATCGTCTATTTCGTATAGTATCACCGGGTACAGGCTCAGAGTCTAATGTCTCTAGGAGGGAAAACCTATTCTCAAAACTAGACCTGGACAAACGTAAAGTCCCAACTGACAGTGCAGCAGAGGGACACTTCAAAAATCCTCATTGATAGGGCAGGAGTGAGGGCGGGGAATCATGACTTGGGGGCGAGGGTTGTGGTACATGGCCGCCACCTGGGCTGGATGCTCTTCTACGTTTTCTTCTTCTGCAAAGAGATCTTCCTGGGTTACTGTAGCGTGAGCTCTGAAGTCGCTTCCTTGGCGTGGATTTGGACGTCGATTTCCTGTCCCTTGGTTGTACTGGCTCGTCTTGATGTGGCATTCTTTAGCCCTATGACCAGGTTTTCCACAGTAGAAACAGAGCTTGTCTTTGAAGCGTCTGTCTTTTTCTGCTTTCGATATCTTTCCACCCAATGGGGGTTGTGATGGTGCTGTGGTAACATTGACTTGGGCATGATCGTCTTCTGTGGTTATGGCGTGGTTTCGTGGGCCTGAACTTCTGTTAAATAGGGTAGGGGTGCTGTACATGCGCCAGAGTCGATCAAACTCTCGTGCTTTCTCTGCCAGTTCTTCTAGCATGGTGGGTTGTGGTGATACACCCATTATTTTCTGGTGTAGTGCCATGGGAAGCGCTTTCCTAAAGGCGTACATCTGGGTTTCTTCATTGGCTCCGCTCCGGGAAGCGAATGTCGACCAATCTTGGTACCATTCATTAAAAGGGCGTCCGCCCATCTTGGAGGTATACATAGCATTGGTAGCTTCTAGTTTTGAGTACGCTGGGACGAAGTGTTTCTTGAAACTGGTGCAGAAGTCTGCCCATGTTCCAAAGTCGATAGGTGTAGCTGATAAGGCCCTCTTTTGTTTATCTTGGGCCCATTCTCTGGCAGAGGTGCCGGCTTTGAAGTGTGTTAGAGCAGCTGAAACCCTTTTTCCTTGATCTGAATATGTGGACTCATTGAGGTAGTAGTAGTTTTCCAGATTATTCCAAAAGGCTTCGGCTTTAGCAGGACTACCATCGAATGATTCGGGAGGAGATCCCAATAACTTGGTGTTTGCTGATCCAGACATGCTTGTCGGGGTACTTGGTGTGTTAGATGTACTAGATTGACTTGGGGTCGCAGACCGACTTGAATAAGCAGGGGTACTCGGGTGTTGACTGGGTGTAGGGGTAGTTACACAAACTGGGGGTACTGTTGGTGGAAGTGGGAATGCTGTAGCCGAAGGTGTAGGCAGGAATGATTGTGATGCCTGCGCCGGTGTTACTGGAAGTGCACCTGGAAGTGTTTGTGGTGTTTGCGGCTGGGATACTGTAGCAATGAGTGCCTTGACTTTTCTGGTAACACTTCCTAGGATCTGGGAGACCTCTTCTTGGTCACTTGCTTCACTGTGCGCTGATCTGGCACCTGAGGGTGGTGTTCTAGGGGGTGACCAGGCTTGTGGTTCTGGTTGGGTTTCTTGGGCAGAGGTTGCTACCTCTTCGTGGTCCGAAGATTCGTTTTCGGAATCTGAGAATTGAACTGGTTTTTTGTTCTTGTATTCCCACCTGTTCCTATTGTATGACCACTCGACAGTTTTGGACTGATAATCGCCAATAAGTGAGTTGTAATCTAGATTGTGGACGTGTGTTACGTGCGAGCAGCACGTGAGCCTGACTTAGGCGACTAAAGGGTGAACGCGGTGACTTAGCGAATTCCTGACTCTAGCATGAAGGCAGAGTATCGTCTCAACGCTCGAAGGCGGAGTCTTACTTGATTCGTTCCGTAGGCGAGTCGCGACCCCGAAGGATGAGAGAGAACACGGCTTTTGATAACAAGTCAAGAATGATACAAGAAATCCAAGCTATCGACTACAACAGTCGATAGCTTCCTTATAACCTATTCGCGCGATCCACCTTCGTCAGCGAGAACGCCACTACTACTAATCTGCTGGGTAATCGTCCACGGAGATACAGTCAGCGTATCGTAAGTTGTCAGTCAGCTACCAGTCATCCATCAGTCATTGTACAGTGAGTCGTCAGTCAGCCATCCGTATAGTACAGTAAGTGTCCCCTTGATCACGCCCCCTCGGTTATCGGTTAGGTCAGATACCTACTATGACCCGGGACGTTACATCACCCCCTTCACAAGGGTGAGCGCCCTCGCTCTACCACCCAATTGGGCACTGCGGTTAGCCCTACGTCCGTCTCGTGTTCGTCCCGTATCCTCAAAATGGTGTGAGCCCTCCCCAGCCGCTTTGCCGAGTGGCGCGCGCGGTCGACGTGGACGAAGATGTCATCCTCGAGTCGCTTGATCGCCACTTCGAGCTCCTTGATGACCTCCTGGGACGCGCGGTAGCGCCTTACCTCGGCTGCCAAGGAGATATCCCCTAGCCGAGCAAGGGCCTCATCAACCTGGCGCCGTCCCCGGAAGTCAGCTGTTAAGTACTGCAAATCCTCGCGGGAGTACTCAGCAGCGGGTCCCATATCTCGGCATGGTTCAGCATGGATATCCCCCCGGTATACTGGCGTGTGGCGCCCCATGGTCCCGAAAACTTCTGGGTTGTCGCACATTCGCACCCGCACATATCGGGCGGGAATGCGACGCCCCTCGTGCTCGATAACCATCGGCACCCAGTTCATCCCGTTGTTGAGGACGAAGCCGCTGGGAGTAGGCGATAGGGTATGGATAGGGCGCCTCGGCGCATCCGCTCGGTGCGTACGGATGGGTGAGGCGTCGCGTGCCTCGGCATAGGATGGTAGCCCTCGCATGGCATACCCTTCTTCCACAGTCGGTCCATAGATGATAGCAATCGGCGGTGCTCGTCCTTCGTCATCCACGGTTTCGTCGGCAATGTCCGCGTCTTCTTCGTCGTTGTTGGTTCGAGGGGGGATGCGCATGGGAGCGCAGTGACAATATTCTTGGGGGTTATCGCACCTGGTGCAGATAACATTGGCGTCGTGGTACGAGCCATCGGAGGACTCGTCGCTGTCGTACTGATCGACAGCGGTGGTGGACGTGAAGGCGGTGGAGGGCTGGAGGATACTTGCCTCATTAACCTCTGTATCCGTGTCCGCCTCTCCTGCGGCGTCATCCTCGTTACCTGATCCAGTCGCCAGGAGGTCATTACCTCCTTCAACAACCCGTAGTCCCTCCTCATCTGCCTCCACTCTTCCGCTTGCGGGTGTGGGGAATCACCGGCGAGCTTCGGCCAGGTCTCGTTCTCGCTGTTCTCGTTCTTCTTGGTCGCGTTCTGCTGCTGCCCTGACGTGTTCGACGGCAGAGCAGAATGGGTCGTCCACATTGTTGTTGTCGTCGTACGTGGTGAGCTCGCTGGTGTGAGGGAAGTCAAGGCTGATGATGGTGAGTGGGACATGGGACATGTTAAGAGTGGGTTTGGAAGATGCGTCTCCTAAAGGTCCTGTCGAGACTGCTTTTATGTGAGTCTCGGCAGTTGGATTGGCTTGTTTGTACTTCCTTATCTCTTCGTCCGCATGCACGTCGTCCCACGAGACCCACTGGTTATCCGAGTCGGCGTAGCCTTTCCACTTGATTAGGTATGCAGTTTGCGCCCCCTCCCACGCCTTCTTGAGTCTAGTACCTTTTCGACCTCGTATTCTTCCACGTCTCCTACCAATTCTGGTGGTGGGCGTTGATAGTTTACACCATGAGTCCTCGTTTCTTTGTAAGGAGTCAGGAGATCTGTGTGGAAGACATCATGGATGCTCCACTGTGTGGGAAGCTCGAGTCGATAATTGACAGGAGACATCACCTGGACGATCCGGAACGGTCCATGCCTTCAGGGCACAAGCTTCGTGGTTAGCTGGTTGGTACGTAGGTGGCGTCCTTCAAGCCAGACCCTGTCCCCTATCTGGTATTTGGGGGTGTCACGATGCTTGATCCATGACTGTTGCGCGCGCCGCATGTGATTCTGTGCCTGCTCTCTTATCTCCTTCAATTGTTCAGTCTCTTTTCGACCCTTGGTATTGGCGATTTCTTATCTGTCCAATTAGTAACAGGGTGATAGCCCATTAGTAACTTGAACGGCGTTTCACGTGTCGATTCGTTTGCCCAATTGTTGTGTGCAAACTCCACTAGCGCCAGATGGTCCGCCCAGTTGTTCTGTCTTTCGTTAGCCCAAAGCCTGAGGTACTGCTCCAGCCATTGGTTAGTCCGTTCCGATTGTCCATCAGTTCGTGGATGGTAGGCTGTTGAGATGTTTTGTCGTATTCCTAGGACGCGACATAGTTCCCTCGTAAACTTTGACGTGAACCGGGGGTCTCTGTCGCTGATGATCTTTGAGGGTAGTCCAAACCGCGCTACAACATGTTTCGCGTATAGTGTCGCAGTTTCTTCTCCTGAGATCTCTTCTTTGCATGGTATGAAAATGGCTGCTTTGGAGCAGTCGTGGTCTGTACTGTGAGTACCGAGTCGTATCCCCTCGATCTGGGAGCTTCGTAATAAAATCTAGTGCCACTACCTCGAATGGCAGCGCTTCGGACTGCGGAAATATTGGTTGCAACGGTGCTCTTGTCTTTTGTGTATTGACCTTGCATCGTTGACATTCTGCGCATCCTCGAACGTATTCCGCAATATCTTGTTTCATTGTTGGCCACCAATAGTGGCGCTCTACTAATTGCGTTGTTCGGTTGATTCCTGGGTGACCATGAATGGGTGGATCGTGGTGGTGGAGATTACTTCTCTGATTTCCTCCATTGGTCCTGTTACGACGAGCTGTTGTCCTCGGTACCACCAGAGCCCATCTGCTTTTGTCATTTGTGGGGGTCGACCCACTTACGTATCCTCTGTTCGTCCTGTTGCCGGGTGGTCGTGGTTGCTCGTACGAAATTTTGTCTGGTAGTACGACGACGTCTTCGTTGTCTTCTTCTCCTTGATCGTAATCGGGCCTTCGAGATAGTGCGTCGGCTCGTCCATTGGCCGCGCCTTTGACATGATGTATCTCGAAGTTGTATTCCGCGAGTTCGAGTACTTCCCTGGCAATTTGCCTACTGATCTTTTGGGGATCTCGCCAGTATTTGAGGTTAAGATGGTCGGAGAAAATGCTACTTTATGTGGCGAGCCTGCTAACAGGTGTCGCCAGTTTCGCAATGCCTTTACGATGGCCAACAATTCTAGGTTGTAGATGTCGTAGTTGCGTTCGGCAGCGTTGAGTGTTGCCGAGTAATAACCCACAGGATGTCGCTTTCCGTCTTGTTTCTTTTGCAGTAGTACCGCTCCGACTGCAAATCCTGACGCGTCCACTTCTAGGTCGAATTGCTGGGTTTGGTCTGCGTGCGCTAATATGGGTTCTGTGGTGACTCGTTTTTTAAGCGTGTCAAACGCTGTTTGATGTCTTGTTCCCCACTGCCATGGTTCGTCTTTTCGTGTAAGTCGTTGAGTGGTTTGGCGATGTTGGCAAATCCTCTGATAAACTGCCGATAAAAGTTGCAAAAACCAAGGAATGATCGTACTTCCTTTACTGATGTGGGTGTTTGCCAATCGCGGACGCCCGAAATTTTGATGGGGTCCATGCGTGTCACCCCCTCTTCAAGGATTACCCCCAGGTAATCAATACTGGGAGCGTTGAAGACACATTTCTCGGGTTTGAAAAAGAGATCATTCTTCTTGCTATGGCGAGCACATCGCGGACTGCGTCTTGGTGTTTCTTGATTGCTAGTGGTTGCCTCTTGGTTGCTATGGCAATATGTCCATATATACCCTGATTGTTGTTCCGGCCGCTTCGTGTTTCGTGATTATTGGTTGATAAATGGTGTTCATGAAGCTTTGGAATGTTGCCGGTGAGTTGCATAAGCCAAAGTACATACAGTCGGTTCGAATAATCCCCGACGTGTTTTGAATGCGGCTTTAGGTTCGTCTCCTTCCTTGATCCGGATGTTGTTGTATCCTGTCGGACGTCGAGCTTACTGAATATTTGTGCTCCTCCAAGATCTCTGACTAGATCATCAATAAGGGGAAGTGGGTATTGGTTTCATATAGTCCATTCATTGATCTTCCGATAGTCCTGTACGGGTCGTAGCTTTCCGTCCTTCTTTTTGATAAAAAAGAAAGATGACGCGTACGGGGATTTTGAGGGACGAATATATCCCTTGTCTAGTTGTTCGTCAATAAACTCGTCTAGGGCTGCGTCTTCTACCCTTGTCATTGGGTATACTTTGCAGTCGACAACGTCCGGTGCTCCCTTCTTGAATTCAATTGCGTGGTCGCAACTTCGTTTGGTGGGAATCTTTTTGCTTCTTCTTCGCTGAATACCCGTGCGAATTGTTGGTATTCTTTTGGTACTTCGACGTTCTTGGTATATTGCTTGGCATCTATTGCAAGCTCGACCGCTGATCGTCGCCCATACACTTGTTCTTCCAACGTTGTCACGATTTGTTCTTTTGTTTCGGTGGTGAACATTCGTGAGATTTTACATGCTTTGTTCTTCGTTGAGTAACCTTGCTAGTACGGCCCTTTTGTCGCTTGGGTTGACCGTCCGTAGTACGATAGGGAGCTGTTTCTCGTCAATAGTGGCGTGTCGCCAACTGAACCTTGGTTCATAGGTTGCGAGCCACGGGTATCCTAGCAATATGTCTTCCTTGCCGATGTCGGTGATTAGGAAGCCATTTCTCTCTTGGTTCCTCCTGTTTCCACGTTAAGCTGAGGTAGTGTGTGATCTGCCCGCTTTATTAGTGGTATCGTCGATGTTATAGATGTTTTTTGGCTTATCTAGCGCCCGTTGTCCCAACCCCATCCTTTTGACGAATTGTGGATGGATAAAATTGTCAGTGGCTCCTGAGTCCACTAACGCTTTGATGTCGGCCATGTTGTAACTTGCACGAATGGATACTGGTACTCGCATAGATCGGTAGCGCATAATGTACACAGAGTTACAACGTATTGCCCTTACCCAGGCGCCGGGTTCAGGCGTTTCCAAAATCCTGTCCCATCAACTGCTGTAGGACCAGGTCTTTGACTTCTTCGTCATCTCCTGCTACTCCTCGCAGCCATTCCGCTGCTTTTCTTCTTTGGTTTTGCTGTTTCGGCTGCGCGTGTCTGCGTATCTCGGCGCCTCCTTGGTTGCCTGCAGTCGCGGCTGATGTGTCCCATTTTCTGGCAGTTGTAACACTGCGTTTGGCTGTGGTCTCGTTTGAACTGCCTTTGTATGAACCCCCCTCGGGTGGAAATGGCGGTTGTGGGGGCCTAGCGTTCCTGGGATGGTTCGCTATAATGTCTTCAGCCCCTGCCAATCGTCCTCGTACGCGATCTGCAGATGTGTCCATTCGGTGTCGTTCTGAAGTGGTGCTAGCAACTTAGCTAGTGCTCCTCCTGTTGCCGCCCTGGTTTGAAGGCGTCTAGATTCCCCCGGACCGTTTGCATGTGAATCCACTTCTGCTGCCTCTTCAGGGCAGATTCTCTCCATTCTTCATAGTTTCGGGGGTCATCGTGTTGGTACATGGTCTCGTATAGCGCGCGTGGTAGTCCTCTTGTGAAGTACTTGAGGTTTGTTCGGCGTTGATGTTGTATCCCGCATGTGAACGAGTTGTTCGAATTGGGCGATGTAGTCATCGATTTTTCCATCCTTCATGTGGATACCGGCATCGAGCTGGGCTTGTGCTCGTTCTTTGCTGAGGACGTCACCAAACTGTCTTTGAAAGGCGTGGAGTAGATTTCCCACAGCCTGTTGTCGAATTGGCTGGTGCCCGTGGCGACTTCGTTGACGAGCCATCGACTTGCCGACATAACCCATTGGTTAACCGCGTTTCCCTGAATGTATGTGAGAAACAACATAGCTTTTTGATACTTATTCAGCATAGCTGAATGGTTGCGTTGACTCCCGCGTAGACCTCCCATTGGAGAATGAATGCCTCGGCTTGTGCTCTGCTCCTGTGAATGTAGGCGGTGGGTTACCAATGAACTTGTCATTTCCCCCTTGGTTGCGTTGTGGGCTACTGCAGGCCCCCCTAGAGGTGGTCCTCCTCCTGGCGGTCCTCTTCCTCCGCCTGGTGGTCCATTATCTCGTGGTCGCAAGGGTGGGAATGGCCTGTTTTCGGGTGATGGTACCCTGTTGCGATTGAGCCGAAACTCATAGAACATTTCTGTTCCTTCAGGGATGCTTGGTGCGTCGGGGACATCTGGCCCCATGGCTCGGTTAGCGGCTTCCATGTCTTCTGGTTGTAGTTGTTGAACGTGGCCAGTTTGTTCGTTTATGACAGTCGGGGTGGCGATACCTTCTGTTTGAGTAGTCATGTAGCTGTATGGTATTCCTCTGATTGGTTGGGGATGTGCAACGCAGCTGTTTGCGTGGCTAATGCTTCTACCTCCGGCGATTGTACTGCGATTTCTTCGGGTTCTAGTACCTCACTTCGTGGGGTTGGCGATCGTTCGCTAGTATGACTTGATGCTGCCACTGTTTCTGTTCGTAGTTGAAATTCGGTCCTTGGTGGCTCCGAATCAAGGGTGTCTTCTTGGCCGTCTATGGGCCCTTGTTGGTCGATTGGTCGTGTGTCGACTAGTGGTACGTTGATGTGTAAGTCGTCGGCCGCTGGTCGCGTTGCTTCGAAATAGTTATTTGTGTTGCTCCACCTGAGCTCGACCCAGCAACAGCGTTCCCTGTTGAATACTACGGGATGAAATCGCTGTGCGGTAGCTGCTTCTGCGTAGTATCCTGTGTTGTTTTCGTCGGATCTTCTGGTGTCCGGTACGTGTCGCCACCTTACTCGTCCTATAAGGTAACGAGTAGGTGCGTCTCGTTCCCTTGAGTCGATGCGATAGGGCACGAAGTCCCACCCGTCTTTGGTGTTGAGAGTTGCCATGGCGTTCGGTTTGGAGAGCTTGGATTTAATGTTACGTGCGAGCAGCACGTGAGCCTGACTTAGGCGACTAAAGGGTGAACGCGGTGACTTAGCGAATTCCTGACTCTAGCACGAAGGCAGAGTATCGTCTCAACGCTCGAAGGCGGAGTCTTACTTGATTGTTCTGTAGGCGAGTCGCGACCCCGAAGGATGAGAGAGAACACGGCTTTGATAACAAGTCGAGAATGATACAAGAAATCCAAGCTATCGACTACAACAGTCGATAGCTTCCTTATAACCTATTCGCGCGATCCACCTTCGTCAGCGAGAACGCCACTACTACTAATCTGCTGGGTAATCGTCCACGGAGATACAGTCAGCATATCGTAAGTCGTCAGTCAGCTACCAGTCATCCATCAGTCATTGTACAGTGAGTCGTCAGTCAGCCATCCGTATAGTACAGTAAGTGTCCCCTTGATCACGCCCCCTCGGTTATCGGTTAGGTCAGATACCTACTATGACCTGGGACGTTACAACGTGGGAGATGTGGGGGTGGACTTGGGCGAAGTCTTTGATGGTAACTTCTTTAAGAGTGTCTAGGAAGATCCAAGGAAAATGACCGTCTTTGCTGTAGACTGGTCTGTCAAGAAATTCGCCTTGGATTCGTTCATGGATTAGGTCAAAAAAGGTGTCGTAGATGCTGTATGGAATGAGGCTTTCTTCCTCTTCTGAGAGTTCCCTAGTTGGTGGAGTTGTACTTTGACTCATTCACTAATGGCGGGGTAACCTGGTGACAGTCCAACCGTTGCCGTTCCACTGATAGTGGATTTTATAGGCGGGTTGCAAGATGGCTTTGTCCGGCTGGTTTCGCCTGATTTGTCGGCGGATCCAATGGTACTCTTCGTAAATACCAAAGTAGGTGACCGTGGTTTTGCTTCTCCAAAGGTAGTTCTGGAAGTTGAGGATGCTAGATGTGAACTCTCTAATGTGGCTCAAGGGGTGGTGAACGTCTAGGGAGATTTGGTGTTGGTCGTACTGCAATCTGCAGTGTTCTTTGAACGCTTGGAGTTCTCTTGGTCTTCGGGTAGGTAGGTGTTCTGCTACGTAGACGGATTCTGGATAGTGGCAGTGCAACTGTATTGTCTCCGTTTAGAGGTAGTTGGCTTCTTCACTACTGGTGGAGTGTTGCCTGGCGATGGGATTTACTGGACGTGGGACTGGGGGTCCTCTGATAGATGGGTACACTGGTTCAGACGGACCAGCTTGGTTAATTCTAGGAATATCCCTGTTAGGAACAGCTGGGACTTGGGATGGCGAATTGAGGTGGAGGTCTTCTTCGTGTATGGAAGGATATTCCACCCGCGTTCTCTGGTTTCGTCTTCTATGGGGACATTGCTGAATATTTTGGGACGCCAGATTGATAGCCCAATCGACTATACTTTCCCCAATGTTTTCCAGTTTGGATCTGGACAAGAAATCTACTCTTTTATTGTGTAAAGGGTAGATAGTCGTTGCCTGGGGCCCACAATACTACACTTGGTGGAGTAGGTGGGGTATCTGGTCTGTATCCGCAATCACACACTTCTTTTGCACACCAACACCTTCTAAGTCCGTTCCAAGGGTTAGGTTCTCCCCAACCGTCAACAGACTCTGTGGGTACGCTAGTGGGACTGCTTGGTGGTAGTGGAGTTTTGACAAGGGGTGGAGGTGTTCGCACTTCAGCAAACTCAAGGATTTCAGGGTCGTCTGGAATGTCTGGGGGAAAGTGATAAACTTGAGGGTCGATAAGACGATGGTCAGGGTTCTCAAGGGTAGTTTCCCAATAGGAAGAGTTCCACTTGTAAGTGAATTCTCTTCCTTCGACTATGGCAAGGTGGAACCCAGGTTCTCTGGTGACAAGACGAATTTCTTGCCAGTTGATTTGGATTTGATCGTAGTTGAGAGAGAAGCGCTCCAAATATCTGATATGCTCTCCTGCTCTAATGCGACGGATGAGTTCTTGTTCTTGTGGGGGAATGTGGATGAACCAAAGGTAGTCGTCCTTGGTCCACAATAGGAGAGACTCGGCTGGGTAATTGTGAACGGTAGTGGCGTCAGATAGATGCCAATATAAAAGTTGTTCTTTGGCAGCTTCAGTGATCCTTGCTAAGTCAATGTTTTGGAAATTTTTGTAATCTTCTTGGCTCGTTACTTTACCAAAGGGCAATAGGTCGTTGAGTTTGTTCAGGAGAAATGGGGGGTCGCTCCAACAGTCAATAACTTCGCACTGACTGGCGTTGAATAAGGATGTCTCAGGATAATAAGTCCTGAGTTGTAAGAGGCGGTGTGTTTCAAAGAGGGCTTGGGATTGTCGGAGTCTTTCCCCTTCTTGAAGTTGATTTGGGAACACTGACACTTGGTACAATAACCCCAATATATTTGACGAAGCAACAACTACTTTATATAACCACTTACTAGTACAGTAAATGGTTACAATGGTTCGTTGTCACGATGGGTGGTGATGTAATCGAAGGGGTTTTGGGGAATTCGAGAGGAAAAACAATAAGCTAATAGGTGAGGGCTTGTCCTCACCGTGTCTTCGAAATGGTACCCTTGGTGTACCACAAACATGTTCTCCCCATAGAAGGCTAGGTAACCGTACGTTGTTACCACCCTTCTGTCCAAAAAGTCGTGCACCTCTAGGATTACTAGGGTGCCTGCGTATGCTGTCCTTATGAGGGTGTGGAGGGGTCCGAAGACGTTTTTGATTCCTGCTCTGAAATTGTACTTGATGGACCCTAATGGAAGGTCCTGGCTGGGGAGGTTGAGGATTGCCTTTGAGCAGGCATATAGGGGGGGAATCCCAAGAAGAATGGCAAGTTCTTGCCTTGGGGGGTAGATGGTGAGGAAGTGAGGGGCGGAGACCTGGAATGGGAGGACGCTGGGAAATCTGGGAGGGGTTGTGACCAACTGTTCAATGGTCCGGATGGTGATGACAGAGTCCTGGTAGAACTCGTCTATGGGCCGCCACTCTTCTCCCTGAGGAGTGACGACTGCTATGAACTGGTGGGGGTGCTCTCCTTGATGGAAGATGCACAAGGGGGGGCGGATTACTGGGGAGTTAGGGATGTTCTCCTGGTCCCTTGGGGGAGTGGGGGATGCTGGGTGCTGTTCTGTATACCCTACTCGAAGGGCAGCGGCCTCGAAATTGATGGGGGAGTCTGGTGTTGGTGGGCAAGGGGAGGGAGATAAGGGACGAAGGTCTGAGGTGTGTATGTGGAACACAGGGGAGGATGCTGGACGAGGGACTGGGGATGCCACCAGTCTATGTGGGGAGATAGTGGGAGCGGGTGCTGGGGAAGGATACCGAAGTTCTGGGGTGGGGGTTCGTTCCACAGGTATGGAGTGGGCAGGGGACGCTTGAAGACTTGTTGCTTGTTCTGCAACTTGAGCAAGGGTCTGGAGGGAATTGATGTTGAGCCCTAAGGGCGACAATGAAGGACGAGGGGGAGATGAGGGGGGCAGGGGAATGCTTGGGAGACGTCGACAACGACGAGGGGGGAATAATCAATGTTGTGGTATGATCCTGAATCAGTGTCCCACGCTCCAAACTCGGAGTAATCGTAGTCAGACACTGATGAGGTTCATGATCAGCAAGCTAAGACTGTCCAAGTGTGATGAGTACTCACTGTTTGAATGCAACAGTGAGGCCTAGGATCACAAGGAACAGGGTGGCTGATGTCGAACCGACCAGGGAATAGAACAGAGAGAGGAGACAGTGGACCACGAGTAACAGAACAAGGATGAGGAACAACCCAATAGTGGGAAGCTGCTCTTTAAACAAGAAGGTACAAGTGGGGAAGTCGCAAGTGGACAGTCTGAGGGACTGTCCGTTGTATTGCCCTAGCTTATATACCCAAATACATGGTCTGTGCGTACTTTAGGGGAGGCCCAACTCCGATCCAAAGGTGGGCCCATGGAATCCTCTAGAAGGATTCTAAAGATAGCTTGGAATGTTCTGGAAGGTTTCTAAGTATATTACCCAATGGCATTAATCTCTGTTAAGCTCCACTTATTAGAGGTTTGTGGAACATGCCAGAAGGGTTCCAAATATACTGTCCAATAGCAAGTCTCTTGATAAGCTCCGCTTATCTAGTGACTTACTTGGTCATCCTTTGTTGGGTAAGTCCTGGTTTCGGACCGGGCCTCTCTTGAATAGGAAGGTGAGGATTATCTAATCCTTTCACGCGCGTCGTCTTGGTTAGTTCTACTAGACCAATACTCTGCTTCCCAGGTTCTGTGTGCACATTCCTTTGCACACTCTTAAGGTTTATGGGTTTGTCATGGACCGTGGTATAGGTTCGTGACAGCTAGCATTGGATCATCATTTGAACGATCAGTTTGTCACATGCATTCCATCCTGTTTTGATCACGGCCTAATTTGTCTTTGTACAAACAGGGCACACTGCCATTTATGTCCACGCACCTCCTCGATGCCTTTTTTTCCGGAAATCGGACCCTGCACACAGCCGTTGACGACCTTGAGTCGTTTCTATGGGTCCTGGTCTGGTCGCTCGTCTGCATCCTTGCATCCACCGCCGGGGCGGCGATAACAAACAAACAGGCAACAATATTTTTACTAGGGAACTGCTTTTCCAGCTGACATGTTCCCGACATTGTGTACAGGGAAAATGTATTACGGCGCTGGAAGGGCATGGTCTTCAAGGGACTCCTCTTGGAGTGGTTCCATATTTGTGAGACATCTCGAGGTCGGATGGAAGAACTTGAAGATACTCTGCTAGATTCATCAAGCGATGTGGATGCCCGAAATAGGAATTTTGATGAAATCGATAAGTACTGCATAGAGGTTTACAAACGCCTTATACTAGCAGGGTATAAACATCTCCAAACCATCCAAACGTTTTCAGACTGGGAGGCAGTGGTGGCTGTGGATATCGACTTGTTGAACAAGTAACTGTCTTTTGTCTTTTGTTGTTTGTTGTTATCGCCATTTCCAATTTACCATTCTAGCTGTCGACTTTGTCAACATTACAGCCTTTCTTTTTATTGTAGGCGAGCAGGGGATGTATGTGTCAGTACGACGTGTTCAATTACATGTGCACACTTTTATTTCGCTATTGAACCTCCCCTCGTGCTCCCGATACGATGCAATTGCCGTTTATTCTACGTTCTCTAACTCGGAGAACGTCTACATCTCGTACTCGCACTGCAACCGAGATTACCGTATCCTCACCAGCCTCGTCATTAGGCTACTTTTAGTCTTCCTCTGGTCCATGATTGACACCCAAATCGTGCTTGCTTTGCCGCGACACCACAATGTTGATCCGTGTTGCACGTGGGCGAAAACAAAGTGGTGCTCGGTATTCCGGGTTGCGCGGCCAACACAAGCATCACAACCGTGTCTTTGTTCTTCTTGCCGCTAACATCTTGAGCAGTATCCTTTCCGCCCATCATCTTGGCGTGTTACGCGGTTCCTTGCTTCGTCGTTCTGTAAGCTCCCGCTGAGATGAATCCAGATTGGCAGTACGCAACTTTGTATAATTGAACATCATATATAAAAAATTCGTGCAAAAGGGCCCCCTACTATGGATTTAGCTGTATCGACATTCGGCAGAATTGTTGGCAACCGCCAATATGTAAATACGAGATGCGTGGACGGAGCCGAGATGTTAAGGAGAGTGCCGAGAGTCCGCGATCGCACCGTCATACCACACAGTCGTCTCGCGTCCTTGCGATCATACGGACTTCCTCGCGGCTGAGGTCCTCGCCGTCAATCAACTCTGTGATTCGCTGACCCCACTCCTGATCCAGATCGTCAAATGACAATTTCAAGATTTGTTCCCAGAGTTCGTCATTCGCACCGAGGATGCGACCAGCCTGAACTAGTCGTCGCCAAGGCACTTCTATACGCTCGCCCGCATCCAGGAGGGCAATTCGACAAGTTTCAACCCACAGTTCACTCTCGCGATGCAAGATTTTGCGCTCGGCGCTGGTGATTTCTCGTGCGCGACGATAAAGAATGGCGCGCTGAAGGATGTGCGTGCACAGATGAGAACCGATACGCCGGTATATCGAACTTGTGGGGACACGTGGAAGAGTGCGACGCAGGAGGGAAAGGTGCGATGATAACGCAGACAGTGCTGGAAGAAGGGTAGGAGAGATAGATATATCTGAGTAGCGCGCGCTGTCGATGCTGAGACTAGGTAAAAGGTAAGATACCGACGCCATGCGGGGAAGCAGGTAAATGCAAACCTCGCGAGATGAATCTTCCAAGCAGTCTCTACCTCAGTACAGACTTGCTGGACGATCATATCTTCTGTCCTTGTCCCCAACTTTTCGTATTGTTGCACGAGCTCCTCAAAAATAGTACCGTCAATGGCATCCTGCGATGAATTCTTAGGATCAGGGAGGGAGGGGTGCATCTCTGCCCGGGCTCGAAGAGAGGCTTTGTGATTAATTTCTGTCCACAGCTCCAGAAAGAACTATGAGGACGTGTCAATTTTTTCAGACAGTTTCAAATCTGGTGGAGTAGGAACTTACCAAATCATCTCCCCAACCTTCCATTGCATCTGATATGTACCTTGCGCTGACCAACGCCTTGCATAATCGCATGATACCTTCGACCCCGGCAGTTGGGTGACCTCGGTTCCTGGTATCACTATTGGAGGTAGCCCCTAATGCGCCGGGTACAGCGCGAACGATGGTACTGGAAAGTGATTCGAACGCATCCAGAGAGGAAGAGATGCGGCCGTGGTACCCCTCGAGTAAGGGCAGTTGGACATCAACGAGGAAACGGGTGCGTTGGGCAAAATTAGGAAGAGGTGAATAGCGGTCAGTTACTTGTTCCACGAGCGATTTCAACTGCCGTGCTGACATAGTGTATTGAAGGTCGTTGTCAGAACCCAGATCTCCCGTCTCGTCGGTATCGTTTACAATTGTCCACGCGTCCTTAGCGCCAAGAATCTCGTGGTACCTGTCCAGGACGACTGGATATACGTGAGTGAGATAATGAACACGTTTCAGTACGCCGATGCTCACATGTTTTCTCGCCTTCGACCCATCTATCGAACCATTCTTTGCGTCCTAGGATGACCTCGCTGATCCCTTGCCATTCGGTATCACCTATGCCCCCTTGGGAGAGAGTTCTTGACATTGAGAATCCAGCTTCACGTAGCGATACATCGAAAGTAATTGCTTGATATATCGTATGGGCGAGAAGAGGAGGGTGGGATAGAAGCGAAGGGATGGTCCTTTTTATGTGACGAGTGAGGAAAGGCAGAATGTTGCAGATGAATTCTCGCTGAGAAACGTGTTGTCACATTGGTGAGAAAGTGGATCTAGGATGGTCTTACCCATGCGTCAACATCGCTGAACTTTGTGGATGTGAGTAAGCTTTGGGCGACGTTATCGAAAAACGGCCGATGTTCATGAGAGACGTTGAGAATGTGTGTAAAGTACCATTCGGGCTAGACATCATGAGATATCCGTTTGAAGATCTCTAAGTAATGTCGGCCTCACCTTGTCCAGTTTGTTTGTGTGACGAGGACCTTCGAAGTGATACTTGAATCGTTGGGAAATGGGCTGAACTAGCGCTTGGATAGGATAAAGTCCTTTCTTGGAAAATTCGTCTTCATCTGGGTGTAGTTTCTGTCCGCTGGGGAAATGTCTTAATCGAAAGGCATCGTACGGTAAGAGCGATACTCACATTTCTTGAAAGTCAAGCAAACGACGGAATGCAGTCTCAAACGCTCTCTTGTGCTCTAGACTAGCAACGGAGTAATCAACTGGCATGGGCCAGTGAAGATTTTCCGAGGCAACAAGTAAGGCACTATGCACAAGAAGTCCAGGCGGTCGAAGAATATGTGAATAAGACACGACATACGCGGAGAGAGTCGCCTTCATCTTTGACCAGGTTCCCCTTTGTGTCTCTTCCAGGAAGGATAAAAGTCGTAAAGAAATACCCGTCCCACCCATAACGTCGTCAACTTGAGAACAGTCTTGCTTAACAGCAGAGACGAAAGCCTGTAACGAACGGTATGCGGAGACAGTGATGTGGCGATCAGGGCTTGTTTCTTCTACAGCTGTTTCACTGATAATCAGGCATGAGTGACTAGACGAAGGTGAGAGAAGTCACTGCACACCTTAGGTGCAGGGCTCTGTGAATGACCTGGACGTAGGCTTTTATGCTTTCCTGCTCTTTCAAACTCCTGTGCATCGCTTCGAGGTCCTCTAGGAGGGTCGTACTATCACCTTGCTGGGAACTCTCCGTGAGAAGCTGTCCAAACAAGGAGGAGAGTTCGTCGGCTAATGAATGACCGAGGAGGGAAAGTTCTTGAGCAGAATGAAGATGAAGAGACACGGATGTGGTCCGCTCAGACCTCAATGTCTGAATGTCGGAATACGATGCGGCCAGCTAAACTACGGGATGTGCTCAGACTGTGTCAATGTATGGAATGGGAAACGCACAGAAACTCGGAGGGTGTCTCTCTCGTAGCGCATGTTTTGCACTGCGTCCGCAAGAGAGGAAGTTGGTTGAGAGAAAACATGATTCGCGTTTAAATGATGTAAAGCTTTTATTTGTGATGCGTCTCTGTCGGGTTGACTGAGAAGTTGTTTGATTTGATTCGAGAGGTCGCTCATAGTCTCCGTGAGCAGAGCAGAGCAGCGGTATGAGGGGTGTCTCCACGTGACCACCACCGCAAAGGCTTCCCCGCTACGGCTGGTCTGGCGACCAGACTCAACTACAACGCAATGACTATACTTTCAACGCTAAGAGAGAGCTCACAACCAGCTCTCACTAGCTTTGCTAAGACTTACTCGGTACATAGGCTGCTTATACAGCGCATCCTAACTGCAGGCTTCACCGCTCATGTCCTCGCTGGAACCTTTCGTAGTCTATCGAGTCGTCCAGCAACATCGAAAGGAAAGGATCGCCATGGGTCCAAGGCATCTGCGTCGGGAAAGGCGCCTAAAGTCGCTGTATGCTTGCATCATATGTCTCTCTCGGACCAACCTCACTGTCGCCTAGGTCGACGCTGTGTTTTATCAGAGACTTGCTAGGATCCTCAGGCTCGTGATACCGGGTCTGCGCTCAAAGGAGGCCCTGTTGCTCCTCACGCACACTAGCCTGTTAATATTTCGGACTGCCATATCTCTGTACGTCGCTGCGCTGGACGGAAAGTGAGTAGTAATATGTCCTCGACGCGTTTCTACTAACTGTGGCATCTCTCAAGGATAGTCGCGTCGTTGGTACGCGCACAAACTGTCCCGTTCCTTCTGAACATTATTCGTTGGTTATTGGTGGCCATCCCAGCGACTTGGACCAACAGTTGGCTTAGCTATATTCAAAATAAGCTCGCTATAGCGTACCGCACCCGCCTTACAGAGGAGGTCTTGACGCAATACTTGGGAAATCAACAAGGAGGGCCAGAGGGCAAAGTCTACTACAAACTTTGTAAGTCCGAATGACCCCGGTTATCCCCTCAGCTAACAGCTCCCAAGCCAATCTTGACGATAGGGTCAAAAATCCCGACCAGATGATTACTCACGATATCCAGAAGTTCTCCAATAACCTTGCTGCAATATACGCCAATTTAGCAAAGCCGGTTCTCGATGTCATTCTATACAACTATCAGCTTTCTCAGAATGTCGGTGCCGAGGGACTCGTATTACTTACGGTTCTTATACAGCTTTCTGCGGCGCTGTGTAAGCACCCGTACATTCTGTTTACATTCGAAGGCTTAGTTGTGTGCTTACGCAGTGCGCAAGTTGACACCACCGTTCGGAGCCTATACTTCAATGCCTGCTCAGCTACTGGGCGCTCTGCGCCACACGCACTCGAGATCGGTGGAATTCGCGGAAGAGATCGCGTTCTTCGGAGGCGAAGAGACAGAGAAGTTGCTTGTCGAACGTGAATACGCGGGGCTTGTTAAGCATGAGGACAGAGTTCTTGTCCGCCGCTGGTGGCATGGTTGCATTGAAGAAGGTATTGTCAAATGGCTATGGGGTAGCTTTGGTGTGAGTGAAGTCTTTGTCACGTACACAGGGTCTGCTCATCCATTTGGAATAGCTCGTCGCCTGTGCTATCCCCGTCTTCTTCAAGCTTCCTGACATCTACAACAGTGACTTGGGGAGTCGGACGGAAGGTGAGCATCTATACCAGGTACTTTCCAGTATACCCACTGATCATTTTTTAAAGGCTTCGTGACGAATCGTCGCCTCCTCTTATCCTCCTCAGGTGACGTTCAATCTTGATAGATGATTTCCTTGCTGACTACTCACACCAGACGCGGTCGGCAGGGTAATGTATTCCTACAAGGATCTTTCGGAGCTTGCGGGCTATACGGCTAGGGTGTCTATGCTATTGGATACCATTGAAGACACAAAGCGGGGCAAATTTGAGAAGGCGTTGGTTAGCAGTGCGGGCACAGAAGATAATAGTAAGATTCTTAAGGGTCGCGGAAAGATTATCGAGTCGGAAGGGATTCGATTCGAAAACGTACCCATTGTGACACCTAACGGAGACGTACTGGTCAAAAGCCTAAGCTTCTTCGTCAAACCGGGGGTGAGTGGTCCATCGATGAGGAAATCTCGACTTTTGCTGACCAAAGTATTAGCGACATTTACTCATTGTTGGTCCCAATGGTGCGGAATATTTGTTCTGTGAATAAAGCCGGTCTCAATGGGGTAACGCTCCCCAGTAAAGCCTGTGTGATTATTCCCGATGACGAAATTTTTCCTGCAGACTCGGAACGCTTGTATTTGCGGGTCACGACACGATATCAGTCACGCTTTGCCGCATCCTCCACGTTCTCTCATTAAATCCGGAAAGACAGGAAAAATTGCGCCTCGAGTTGATGGATGCCCGGGTCCAACGACGGGACGTATCCTACGATGAGTTGACGGCCCTACCTTATCTTGATGCCATCTTCAGGGAGACATTACGTCTGTAAGTGAGCCCTCGGCAGGACTCACGACTTGCCCGTCTTATAAACCACTACCCAGTCATTCTCCGATCACGCAACTACATCGTGTGTTAGCTCCGCTCTGTTCTTCTTGGGTTTTCTCATCGCTGCTAATCGTCGTCGAGTAGGCCGCGTAAAGATTCCTCCATACCCTTGGCACGTCCAGTATTGGGGATTGACGGTGAAATGATGGACCACATTTACGTCCGTGCAGGGACTTTGGTGGTAGCTGGCACTGCGGCCGTGAACAGAGACCCCGCCATATGGGGAGCAAATGCAGACCAGTGGGTTCCTGAGCGCTGGCTCAGACCCTTGCCGGAGGCTGTCGTCGCCAGTGCCTATGGTGCGCATCACTTAGTCACCGCTACTTTGGAACAACCGCCAAATCGGCCAGACCCGATTTTATTATTATTTATTTACAAAATAAGTAGTCTGCGCACACGGCTTTCCTCCATAATGCCCAAAAGACACCCTGACATCTTCTGATTGCCATCTCAAATGCTCGAGCTGCAAGGAAAGCGAAATCATCAATGCCACTGCACTGGAACCTGAGGGAAATCGGTACCACAGTGATTCTGTGTGAAGAAAAGGTGCTCACAATCCAGACGAGACTGATGATGAGCAGCATGCAGAGGTGGATGGATGCACATCGCAGTGGCATGGAGACACAAGGAGCTCAAAAGCATGTTCATGCACTCAGTTCAAGGGTTTACAAGTCTCAGGGCCTGACTGGTGCACAGAATTCTGTGCCATGTCGCAATTTGGGAATGCATTCCCCCCAGTGGGGGAATCCAGTCCCACGGTGTTACAAAAAGTGCACCGAACGCCCCTCTGCGCCAATAAAAAAAGAGATAAATCTTCATCATGTGCGATGATAAATATGGGTTTATATGCCACCGCTCCATCGGGACGGTCGGGCCACCACTGCTCCTAATGCCGATGTTTAATCCTTGCGACGTTCTCACCACCTCCTGTGCCCACAAGTCCATTGGCAATACGATATGTGAAGCTCTTGTCCCAACAGCCAATCTCGCGCAGCAGAATCTCATGCAGCTCAGGATTTCTGAAACATTGGAGATAATGTCAATGTCTAGTACAACCATGCAGCCGACACCTCAGAGAAACTGTCGGCTTCGGAGAACGACCTCAGAGGGAGACAGCTATCCCACCATCACATGTGTGGTGCACCCGGGTCTGTTGTATAGAGTGTGTGGAGCAGCACGGAGGGCTCAATGACGTATGCAGGATGCAACCTGTGCTGTTCATACAAATGTTGTATGATTCAAATTATACTTATATTACTAAAAAATAATTTCAATGGTACATACATGAGTGAAAAGCACGACTGGTGCAGAGAAACAAGAATGGAAAACAAGTATTTTTGATGCGCCGTGTTACTAGGACTGCACCGAGGGAATTATTCACCATCACCTCGGCGCAACGTGCACCGAACGGCCCATTTGTGCTACGGAAAATGGATGGAAAACAATTTTGTTTTTGGCAGGTGCGCCACGGCGCACCAAGTGCACTGGTCAGGCCATACCACGGCTACCGCCAAATTGGGGAATTCAGAATTTGTTTAATTTTGTTATCTCCACCAGTTTTGAAGTTAATAGAAATCCCTCTTGGGGAAATGTTCCTCTCATTAAAAGGAGTCGTTTCCCAAGACAGATAAGAAAACCAATGTATTTCACATGTGCTGTGGATCTTGTTCCAAAGTAGCGGTGACTAAGTGATGTGCACCATATCTCCCAGGAGTATCCTCGCACGTGTTTGTATTGTGAATGTTTCCTTGCGCACGGACAAGGCTGACTTCAGTCGAAGGATGACATGTATGGGTGGTGGGCGGTCGTGCATGTGAGTCTACAATCTTCACCATCACCCTAAGGTTGTTCATCCCTTTGATAGCGGTTTCAAATTTGCCGAGACGGTTATTAGTAAGCCTCTCTGTCATTTTGACCAACGCAACGGGTTCTAACGACCTGAAACGCGGATAGAGGCTCTTCTTTACGTTCTTCTATCGCGCATGAAGTTCGAACCGCCCGAGACACCCATCGTGTGGAACATGTATAACTTTGCCACTCCCACGGTTCAAGGAAGTAATACGTCCAGCATGCCCTTAAACGTCACACTTCTCACCGAATGAAGCCCCCGAAACTTCGAGGTGATTTCATTGTATCGCCAGGTCGGTGTTTACAGATACAGATGATACATTTGGATATGGAAAGGTGCTATGTTACTCTGCACATGGCTAGTAGAACATTCGAGTAAAGCTTCAGCTAGAGTCCCTTTGAAACACGATTAAATAATGACGAGGGCAATTCCCTTCTCATGTCTCCACAGCTGGGTATACTGTCTGTCAGTGTTACGAGATCGGTGGGACTTCCAGCTTGAAACCATCAGGCCGGTCCTGCACATCACCAGCAGCATCCGCATCTTTGAACATAGTCATCAAGCTACGAAGCTCCCACGAAATGCGAATAGTCTGCAGGAGTCCCTGCGTGTGCGTCGGTTTCCAACCCTCGGGGAGACGTTCTTCCGTGAGCCATTCGCGTAGCATGTCCACCGGCACACCCTGGTGGTCACCGTTCCCTTGGCCAAATAAACCCAACGCGATGGCCATCTCGCCCCTCGCGATTTCCGAATGCAGGCCGTTCAGCACTGGGCATTGGGACTCCCTCTCCACGCGCGATCTGGCGATGTCCTCGGCTGTCAGAACACGGCCATCTTCAGCTTGGAGCAGGAGCTTCTTGACCAACGATAAGTCTGGCTGAATCGGTGCGTATTCGTCTCGACCTTTTGTGTCGTCGTGCACGAGCGAAGCGTCGTGCTCGATCCGATTGTGACGCGCAAGGTCATTGAGACCAAAAGCCCCATCCTGACCAAGCAGAAATATGCCTCCGTGAACCAAGACTTCGGTAAGTGCGGTCGAGAGTCCATACCCCTCCTGAAGAGCGTTAATTAGAATGGGGGCAGTGAGCTGCTTTCCGTCATGGGGTCTACGAGACACGAGTGAGTCGAGGTGCAATGTCACCGCAGAGAACGATGTAGCGCTTACAGGTAACCATGATTGGCGAGTGTGTTAAGTGCGGGGCATGGAGAACGAACATCTCCAGGTTGCTTGGGAATCCACTTGTGCGAGTCTTCTCGAACTTGGACGTCCGGGGCGGGAGACGTAGAAGTAGACATGTTGACAATACGGGAGAACTTTCGGGATGCAACTCAAACTCAGCTCTTTTATCTTGATGGATGACACCGGGGGCACGGTGATAGTGATGATCATCTTCGACGTTGTTTCATCTAACACCGGCGCTGAGAGCTTGAGCGACCGAGCCATCACGGATACGTAGTCGGCGCCGTGTATGGGCCGTGGCTTGAATATCCTTAATTGTGTTGACCGGTGCGCCGATGTTACAGTACCGAACGCATGTCTATCAAGCTTAGTTACGAAACACGTTCATTGTAGGGCGACATTCCACTGTGGCGGTGTGTGATGGTAAGCAATGCAGTCATGATGGGCGCTGTGTCAATCCCTGTGGGCTCGTCTGCAGGACCACGGCTAAGAAAGAGAGAACCCTGAATCGCCAGAGTGCCATTGCGTTGACATGTAAGAGGAATCACTTTGACATTCGCGTGCAAAAGCTGTAGAAAAGTACTTGAGCTGTTAGAAGTGGCCCGGGCAGTGGGCACGGCGCTTTTCAAGGCTGTGTCCGACAGCAGCAATGACGCCCAAAATCAACTTTTGCTGTGGCATTACTGCTTCAATACATCTCTCCAGGTCATCATCGTCGCCACACTGCCATCATGTCTGTCGCACCACGACCAACGATCCGAGCATTACTCATCGATCTCTCTGGCACTGTCCATGTTGCCAATCAGCCGACTCCGGGATCCCCAGATGCAATACAACGTCTCAGAGATTCGTCGATACCATTTCGTTTTTGCAGTAATGCAAGCAAGGAGTCGACGGCGGCGTTATGCGACAAATTAGCGAAAATGGGCATCGAGACGCATGATGACGAGGTATGGACAAGTATTGGAGCAGTAAACTCCTTGCTGCAAGCGAAAAAGGTGCAAAGGTGTGCTACACACGTATCACTATATCACCCGTGGGAATGGCTACGAAGACAGACAGGCCGCTCATCTTAGCTTCGGAATCTGCTGCGACAGAGTGCCGCGGCGATATCAAAGACGACCCGGCGCTCCCTTACGACTCCGTCGTCGTTGCCTTTGCGCCCACTCGATTTGATTATGTCACACTCAACTCAGCATTTCGAGTGCTCATGAATGAGCATGACACTCAGTGCGGGCGGCCACAATCGGATTGCCCATTTATTGTTACACATCGCTCACGATACGTTGGAGATTCTGATGGTGCTCTATCCCTCGGACCTGGGCCGTTTGTCGCAGCATTGGAGAATGCGAGCGGGAGGACCGCGGAAATTGTCGGAAAGCCTGAGCGTAAATTTTTTGAGTTGGTATTGAATAGCCTCGAGTCTGACGTACAGGGCCGCGAGGGTGTTGTCGCGGTAGTCGGAGATGATATTCAGAGCGATCTCGGTGGTGGTGCGGTTGAACTAGGATTCTGGCGAGTGCTAGGTGTGTGCATCTCGTGCCTTACCCCTTGTTATGACATTGGCCGCGATTAACGGTATGCAGTCAGGTCGGGAAAGTACAGGGACGGAGATGAGACCAAGGAAGCGTTAGAGCCCCCGACGAAGTTTACAATTCCCTCGCATCGTTCGTCGAGAGCTTATTGAGAGAATAAGTTAACGAGATTTGGGCGACACTAGACGGGTGGTGGGTGTCAGCGTATTGTTAAATAGAACTAAACGAGCGAGAAGCATACTAGCTTAAGCCGCCAGTCGAAAACGACTTCCCCATAGACAACCTTCTCGAGCGGTTCACAGGAACCCACAGCATTGCTCAATGAGATTTCTCTAACAACACGACAGCCAGGACGTACCTCCGTGCAAAAGAAGCCTTAAATCGGCGATGAAGATGGAAACGTTACATCGTCCGAATTGAAGGTCTCCATCAGGCAACGGAATCCGAGGTGCCTTATGGGCACGTCGGCGAGATGGTAGGATAAAAAGGCATCAAGCTTGTGGAGTACAGACGACCTAGGATGATATTTTGACCGCCAACGAGATGGGACTCCTACGGCATAACAACTACTCGGAGAAACATGGGGCACTCACGCTGCTCCAGGCATGACACACAGGCACATTAGCCACACCCGCCACTACGAATCGGTCCTTCTTCTAGCATCCCTACCAAGCACCTTTTCAATTCGTTGGGGTCAACGGCGATAATACGTTATTATATATCGCCGGCTCTAGTGAGAAGAGTAAGTGTAAGTTAGTACACTCCAAAGCCGTAAACTGTTGATATGAGGTAATTATGGAGCCCAGAAGACCAACGGGACTGAGCCAACAATACCCACGTTGAGAATTTTGTCCACGGTAGACTGTTATGGCAAAGCATCTCCCCAATGAAATAATTTGTAGGCTACGGGGTGCCCGAAGATTGGAGAATTACGAAGAGCCCAGTCGGAGGTATATCTGCAAAGAGGACTAGGGTAGGATCTGGGAAAGAGGATAAAATCTCAGGGGTGGGACAATAGGATGTCAATCGAGGAGATGCCGTGCACGTGATTAAAGGTGAAGAGTGTTCCGCTGCGAGAAGACCTCGCATGTCCTGAGCCGGAAGAGACGAAAAGAATGAGTAGAGCGAGAAGTAACTTAGCTGAGGGAACTGGTGCGACTTTGCCTGCTCAGATATGTAGAAAGGCGTGATGAAGTGCGTGTTCATGATGAAAGGTGATATGAAACTGTTGCCTACTTTGGGAGGTGCCTCCAAAGCGGGTCGAGACTCGAGAGAGGGGCGTCCCGGGTAAAGAGTTCGTGTCCAGTAGTTGTCCAGTCCAAAGTGTCCAAAGTGTAGGTGAACGAAGACGTAAGAAGGAACTGCTAACGGAACTAGGCCTAGACCGACCCGGACGTCTCATCCACGTCTCCACCGACGTGATAGACGTGGGGATCACTGCCGCACAGAGTGACACCTTGATGGGGACACTATAAGCCGTCATAGTTTACTAGATATTGTTTTGACGATTCCATCGTCACGATGCAAATTTTAGAAGGAAAAGGAGAGATTGACGTTTTATATCGAAAACGGGAGGTGCTCAGCCAGGTTCGTTGCAATAAACCGGGCCGCATCGCCGTGGGCGTATCATCGCCAGCTCCCCTGCCGCTCCTGCGTCTGCCCCTGCCCCCCCGACTCTGGCGCTTTCTCTCCTTCTTCCTCATCCGCCATGCCCTTTGAACGGTATCTCCAACACCCTCAGGAGCCATCTGCATCAACCTCTTCGTCACCTCCGACGAACGATTATGGTTATGTTCAATCGCAATACCCTTCCTCCTTTGGCTCTGTCGACCTGTTATCCGTTCCCCCTCCTCTCAACTTTCAGACGCCCCATTTCACGTTGGGTGGACCACCGCTACCACCTGGCAGCGGAGCAGAGACTCTTCCTGCAGACTTGATATCTTCGCCAGAATCTCTTACATCTGCGTGGATTGCCAACACCAGCTTGACATCCAACAACCCAGAGGACGTGTACGTACGACTGCGATCATCCTACCTCTCGCTCTCAACTTCTTTAGCTTCATTCCTCCTGGTTCAAAATATTTTCATCCCAATCGAGCTTCTGAGAGCGATTACTTCCAACTGACATCCACTCTGCCACCTCCGAGCTCGTCTTCGCTCTGCGGTGCTGTCCAACCTCCCGTATCCCCTTCCCATGGCGATCCTCCTCCCAAAGTTTTAGCTACTCAACCCCAGCTTGCTCGAGCTTGCTCGCAGCCTCATCCCCCGTGGGCTCTACAGTTCCCCCCGCCGTCCTCTCTTCTTCTACCCGTGTATTCATCTTCGGGTTTTGACCTCTTATCTATCTTGGGGTCGTGTCGCAACTCGACCGAATCCGAGCATCACCCTAGGCCCCGTTGACATGTCCTGTTCCTTTGTCGTAGTCGACGTAAGGCGATATGACTCCCCCATCGTCTATGCCTCCCCTACTTTTTATCGTCTCACGGGCTACGAAGATCATGAGGTCCTCGGTCGTAACTGTCGCTTCCTCCAAGCACCCGGTGGGTGCGTTGGGAAAGGAGAACGGAGACAACACACTGCCCCTGAAGCTGTCGCCTACATGAAGAAGAACCTTGCAGACGATAAGGAATGCCAAGCAAGTCTTATCAATTATAGGAAGGATGGCTCCTCCTTCATTAACCTTGTGACCATCATCCCTGTCGCTGGAGGCATTTCCGGCAGTCTCGAGGAACACAGCGATGTCGTCTTTCACGTCGGCTTCCAAGTTGACCTAACAGAGCAGCCGAACGCTATACTTCAGAAACTCAGGGACGGGAGTTACATGGTCAACTACAAGTCTGGACTTACCCTCCCCAACACTCCCAATCCTTCTATCAGGGATCGCCGGAATCATAACTATGTCCTAAACGCCGTCTCAGAGGAACTTCGCGACCTTCTTAGTAATCCTTCATTCTTGTCGATTTCGGCTCCAGCATCGAACGCTGACCACGTGGAATGCCAAGAAGGGAACCATCCGCTCAGCCTTCTCTTACTTAGTGCAATGCCAGACTTCGTCTTAGTCCTTTCCCTCAAAGGTTCATTTCTCTACGTTGCGCCGTCGATCACCCGTGTCCTGGAGTATTCGTCCGAAGAGATGGCCGGTAAATCCATTGTTGATTACTGTCACCCTCGGATATCGTTCCCCTGATGCGGGAGCTCAAAGAGTCCTCCACGATTCTTGGTCCTCAGGAAGGACATCGCTTCGGATCGAGCCTTGTGAATATTCCAAAAACGGTTAATCTTCTCTTCAGGGCTAGGACCAAACGGGAGACGTACGTCTGGATCGAGTGCACAGGCCGTCTACATGTCGAACCAGGGAAGGGGCGAAAGGCAATTATCTTAAGTGCGCGCCCACGCACAATGCCTCGCTTTAATTGGACAAGCGCGCCCGATGTCAGATGGCAGGCCCGGGCAAGCGAAAGAGGGGAAGTAGCTCGCGAGGTCTGGGGTTTGTTGAGCATTGGTGGTACGGTACTCTTCATGAGCGCCAACGTGAAGAATGTTCTGGGTTGGGGGGTCGGCGAGATCATTGGCATGTCCCTTAACGAATTCGTCCTGGAGCCTACCGCCAATTCTCTAGGAGCTGCACTTCATCGTGCTGCTCAGGGAAAGAACGGGCGTACAGAAACCGTTGAATGCCGGGTCAGACAGAAGACTGGAGATTATACTCATTT
This sequence comes from Lactarius quietus, assembly GCA_015025155.1. Taxonomy (NCBI): domain Eukaryota; kingdom Fungi; phylum Basidiomycota; class Agaricomycetes; order Russulales; family Russulaceae; genus Lactarius; species Lactarius quietus. The sequence continues at coordinate 227,117 of WITN01000059.1, forward strand.
GAGTATCGTGCTCTATCCGTTACCCCCTGGTGCCGGCTCTCAACCCGAACTTCGGCGACTCCCCATTGTCTGTCAAATCAGCCCCATTTCGGCACTACCAACTATAGAGCGCCAATTGGTGACCTCTATATCCATGGGCAATGTATTCTCTGAGCAAGACGCCGCGCAAGAGGGAAGCTGGCAGTTCGAGCTGCAGCAGCTCAAAATAGAGAACCAGAAGTTGGCAGCAGAAGTCGAATTCCTCGAGGGATCGATCGGGTTACAAAAGCATCAACATCAGGCGACAAACCCCACCATTGCCCCCTCAAGTACTCACAATTCTGCAGAATGGACTCCTCGACATAACCCATTAAAGCGACGGTAATCCCGCCTGATTAGGGGCTTCCACGGCTGTGTTTCCTCCATACACGTATTCGACCGCGTCATCACACGTTTCTTGACCAACTGTATTTATCCATCTCTAGTCGACGTCAGCCTTGTAAACTTGACATATATCATACGTCCAAGCTGTGACACGTTTCATCACGTCCCTCCTTGGCTCTCTCGGCATGGTTGGCTGGCTTGACCCTTCGGGGGCGGACTGCTCAATGGCACACTGTTCAAGGTTCGGTGTTTAGCGGGCAAGTTTTGGTTGCATCCCATTCAAGGCCGTTAACTCCTTAGTTGGGCTGCTCATTCGCCCCTCTGTCCGCGACAGTGACGGTGACAAGTGCACCGCGAACGTATCGCACAGTACCGTACGTACAAGGTGCTTCTCGGCGTTGACAGTTACTTCGATTCATGAGGCATCGCCGCTACTTGTGCGTAAACTCAATAGACACCTAACTAAGGCACATAACGCAAAGATCTGGCTCGCCACAGGACATCTCGGATTCTCGGCGAAGTGAGAAAAGGGAAACTCTACTACCATACCTCCACTACTATAACATTGGTCATTTTTTTCCTTTAAAACAGTCGCTCTTTTGTCTGCGACAGGTGCACACTCCTTACTCGAGTCATCCCTCTCGTACGATGTACGACGCATTCTGTCCCGTGTTGACTGGGTTGATGCAACTGCGGCTAGGAGGCTCAAGAGAGGCGCTTGGCGACGGCGTCTGATCTTTCGATGGGGTTTAGGCTGCCGATGTGTAACGCTTGACGTTGACACGTCCCGCCCCCGAAGTTTATTCAAGTGCAAGGGCAGTGGCGTTGTGGAGCCAGCCTGGCGTTTGCAAATAGCGTGTGTTCATATCGGCCTTTGCCATGTGGACCTTCGTATCAGGCATGATACCCCTGCCACCATATTGAATGTAATCGGTTCAGTATCCTATGCCAAGACCCTCAAGCTCAAGACTTGGCGGAATAGATGCTGTATTCTGTTCGAGGTGAAATTATCGGTTGTTAACACATTAACACATCGATCCCACATATGCGTCCCAACGAATGGCGCCATCGTCGTGGTCGTGGTTTCACATACTGTGTTTCCATAGAGTTGACCTTGTATCAATGAACAACAATTGCAGCAGCAGCAGCAGCAGCCTATGTACCAACTCATCACAACATGTGTTAGGTATCACGCGAAGAGGCGAGCCAAATCAGCCAATCTAACAAGCTCGCCAAATATACACATTTTACACAACCTACTCTCAAAATATGAGAGTACACGTGAAATTATAGAAGTCATGAACGAAGAAAAGAGAGGCATCAAAGAGAGCCAACTTCCAGCGTTATCCAAGATGGTACAATCACTGCTTAGTATTACTATAACGTATCGAGATCGTAAGCAGCTGTCGAGTTTGTCCGTCTAGCGAGCCATGCTCTACTCTTACCACGCCTTCCTGTTAAGGTAACCTAGTCCTGCAGACTCCTTCTCATGGGTGACGCTTTGGCCAATGCTGGGTAATTCTGATTCTGGATGTTTTACCCAGTTCACGCTTTCCTTCGCTGTGTTTCACTTTTGGAGGACCATGACTTGGGCCTTTCCCGTAGGTTTTGCGATCTCGCTCGGTTGCCCTGTCTCCACTCTAGCAGGTGTACCATATATCCCTGGATCCCCTGTATTTACAGCCTTCCAAAAGAACTTTCCTGCACCTCAGATCTGAGGGGCTCATTGCAACCTCTGTCTGAATTCCTGAGCGTGCCACACGAGTGCGCAACCTTAGCAACTCAAAAATTCTTTACAGAGACAACCAAATTCGTGAAGTCTCTCGATGTGCAGAAGTGTTTGTAATCTATTGTATTGACGGTCACTGTAGGAGCGGCTCACCTTTTGCCGTTGCCAAATGATGCGTACTAGTAGTACGCGTCTTAAACACGAAACGATGTTCCTGCACGCTCATTGTTCGTAAACGCGTGCGAACCACATCATCGTCAGTTGGCTCGTACTGCATCGCACGTGGCCTCAGTCTACGAGAGTAATACGTCTCTCAGCCCGTACGAGGATTCGCGCCGTGTGGGGCCCGCGCAAACAGTTGCGATGCTTTTACAGGATCCATTACTTTTCCGACAACGACCTCAACAAGGTCATCATATATTCTACGGCCGACGGCAATCTTACTAGGGTGTACGCCACCCAACGGACCTCACGAACGCACACGAGATCGGCGAGGTAACGACTGAAGAAAGTGCCTAGAGAGTCGTTGAAGTCCTTGTTACGTGCAAACTGACTTACAACCTACAGGCCATTTTTCATCTGCACACGGACGGGCGCTTGTGACTTGCAAACCAAAGTAATCAAGATAAGCGTAACTTATGACTAATGGTGTCACAACCAGTTAGAGCAGAGTGAGAAATACGTAGGTGTGTTCGTTCTTGAGAAGGCTGCTCCGAAAATTCTCTGGGAGAGGCGTACAACGAACAACAAAATTTCCCGCTGGCGCATGGTCGGGACATTTTTGTTCCTTTGCCGCGCGTGCCACTGGCACCGGGCTGGGTAGTCACTACACCGAGCAGGCTCCGGTACATTTATTCTTCAACGACCTATATTTACATCGCTACGTCAGCGCTCAGCTCACGCCTTACACATTCTCGTGGGAAGAGCTTCAGGCACAAGGTCCCACCAACAAATAAATAAGTCAGCGGATTGCTAGGCGAGTGCTGCGACTTGTGTCCACCATGGTCTGCGGATCAAGATTGGAAGTCTGTAAAGTCTGGCTTGTCACCGGTGCACGATAATCTTTACCAATACACACAAGTGCTGACGTTTCTTTCACAGGAGCTGCGGCCGGTCTTGGGTTGGCGCTAACGCGCGTTGTCCTTGCTCGTGGTGACAAGGTCATCGCTACTGGGCGGTCAGACTCACAATTCGATGAGCTTTTGTCGGATTCTTCTATCGACCAAACGAGGCTACGAACATTGATGCTCGACGTGAAACGCGCCATTCGACGATATCAAGCGACAGGTAGATGCTGCAATCAATGCTTGGAGACGCGTCGACGTTCTAGTGAACAATGCTGGATTTGTTATCTGGGCGCTACTGAGGAGATCGGGTTAGTGCGGATCAACCTTGCCTACTCTTATCACAGGCAGGTGACACACCATCGTTCGCAGAGCCGAGGGAATGATGCGTATGATGCAACGAACTTCGTGGGCGTTATGAACGTCACGAACGCCGTCCTCCCACACATGCGCAGCCGTCGCGAGGGCTCCGTCGTGTTCATTGGGAGTCGCTCTGCGTTCCGCAATCAGATAGAGGTGTGTCACAGTGTATATATCTGTCCACGCGTCGTCTTCGTCTCATGCCCGGGTTTAATTATATAGGGCCTCGGTTCGTCGTCGACTTTACCTCTTGTCCTTGCACGTACCTGACCGACCTGGCACACCTAGGGCCTTATGCAGCCTCTAAGGCTGCTCTCCACTGTATGATCTCTCACTTTCTATGCAACGTGAATGGTGGTGACTGACTTTGACCTCCTATGATATATATGATAGCGTATGCGGAGACACTCTCCGTTGAGATAGCTTCCTTCGGTGTCACCGTTCTGATCGTGATACCGGGCATCTTCCGCACCAAAATGAACTCGCAGCGGCGTGTAGGAGCTCCGCTACCAGGTTATGAAAACGTTCACGCGGGGATAGATGC
>WITN01000590.1:0-55017 GCA_015025155.1 Lactarius quietus
CGGGAGTGACTCTTAAGGGCTATCGAATGTTGGCGTTCAGGACTGGGCCTATACAGTATTCAGTGATTATTCATTACATCCACATTGATGGCAGATCCAAGAAGCCGCTTTTCTATAATCGACTCAAATCAGAACGTGATGCTGTATGATACAATATTTACTCCGACAATATTCATCTTGACTCTTGACCAGTTGACCCTCAAAGATAGAGGTGGTTGACTTCAAAGGCGGGAATTCTGACGTATCTCGGTATCAAATGCAGTGACAATTAACAAAAAGCGAGGTCATGAGATTCAAATATCAACGATCGACTCTTCGGCACAAACTCATCGGACACGTTGGTTCAAAAGACATACAAGGAAAATGTGAATGACAGCCCATGGAAAGGAAAGGATTTCTACTATCTCGGGTAAAAGAGCAATGAACCCACTAAAACAGAACACATCGGCCTAAATTCAAGAAATCGTACGTGATGAATTGCCAGTCTGCAACTTAAATCCAACTCCTGTACTTAAGAAAGACAGATGGGCTGGATGGTAGGGTAGAGAGGACTGGGGATACAGAATTGCTCGTAAGTTGAGATGGCATTTCCCACCGAGCCGTCAAGGTTGCTCTGGTCCGTTTGCACACTGGCCGTGTTGCAGGTAGGTAGCATGGCGATCATAGCGTTGGCGAAAGACTGTCACAAAGTGAAAATGTTCGTCAAGATTACATGTTGGACGATAAAATGAACTTACGTCAATGGTAGCCTCGAGGCTTTTGAGAACAGTAGCAATGGGTGCAGTAAGTCCAAACTGGGCCATGATCCCGTGCTTGCCGATGACCACGGACAACAAATTCTGGTGGACCGTGACGAACTACGAAGATCAACAAACCCGAGGTGAGAAATATAAAATATAGGTATGAATCACTGCTCACGTCGCTCAAAGAAGTGACGATAGCCGCCGTGGCTGAACAGTCGGTGAATTGGGGGGTGGATTCCATAGCGGTGGTATCGCCAGCAACGTCATTGATGATGGTTTTGAAATTGCTGGCAAGAGTCTGCTCGAGAAAGAGTCAGTGTCGATGTCCATCCCATGCAGGATTCCCTCGACTAACCTGAGCAGCCTCCGAAATGTCATCAGGGCTTGACTGTGGGCTGATTGACGAAAGCGTAGACGCAGCGACTCCGGAGATTGTGGTTACATCGTTGATGTTGGTGACGACTTCTGGGATAGTCAGCTGGGCAAGTGCGCCTTGGGAAATGAAGGCAACAGAGGCAACAGCAGCAATGATGCGGAACAACATGATAGCGATATCTCGATGAGGTGGGTCTAGGAAAGTAGCAACTAAGTTGGGTTGAGAAGCTGCTGAGGACTCAACGAAAATCATTCAGCTTTTATATCTTTCACGGTGCCCGAGAGGCCTTCAGAGTAACAATCCCAGCTGCAGACAGAGAACTGAATCGACTGAGGTTGAACCAATTCGACAATAATTCTGGACTGTGCTATGTTCAATTGGGATGGGCTGGAATCACGGCACCCATAGTTCGATGACAGTTGTCCCGGTTCCAGTACATAATGCATGGAGAGAAATGACAAGGTAATTGTGGCGGCGACTCGGAGAGCGCGTTGATGACCTGACTTGAAGTACCTGGATCAAATTAAGTTATCCACGTGACCGCGGTGGAATAGAGCAGCAGGCGCGCGTCAATATCCTCAGATTTCTCGGCATGTCCAGGCCTTTGCGACTGATCTTTGAGCCCTTCTGCCCATTTCTCACGCTATCCCTTCCCAACTCAACTCTCTCTCTGCCCTCTTCCCTCCCTCTTCCCTCTTCTTTGCTGTCTCTCGAGCAACCATGAGTCGAAGCGGGACTCGCAGGGGCGATCCACCTCCGTTTGAGCCGCTTCCAGACAACGTGTTCAGTCGTCGGACCCATCCGTCCTGGCATGACGCCTATGCCAGATGTCTCGGACTCTTCTTCTGGGCCGTCGGCCGCCAACCGCCAGCCGGAACAGCCTCTTACGACATGTGTTCGCGAGTGCTCGGCCATCTCGTCCTGGAGGCCCCCACCGAACTTGGGCGGGACTGGGTGTGCAGGAGGATACTGGGTTGCGCGGACGAGCACGCTCTCACGCGCCTGGCGCAGAAGTACATCTTCACCTTTGTCGCGGCGTGTGCGTCGTCTACGTCACATCGGCCGCGTCGTCGGCTCTGAATCATTCGTTTCCCAAAAGTTAAGGCTTCCGCAGGACCGTCGTCGCCCGCGCGTGGCGGACTCAAGAGGGCCGCGCTCGGCGGCTCTTCCATCTCAACGCCCGGCGGTGATCGTGGCGCGCGCGGCACTGCCCTTCCCATCTACCAGGAGAAGAGGATGCTCGTGCGCTTCCCTACTCCATCGCATCCCCATTCATCGTAATGAACCCAGGGTCGCGGACCTGAAACTAGGCGTTACAGCGCGACGCATTTAGATGCGTGATCACGGGGTTGCACTCGGCGCCTGTGATGGGCGCGGAAGCACTCACGGGTGCTCCCATCACCGCCAAGGAAGCCACGTTCATCATCCCCCCTTCAGTTGATATCAGGACGCTCGCTCGCTACGCAGGATTCTCGGGCGATGACCCTCTCTGCGAACCCGCACCGTCCTTCTACCATGTTGAGAACCTGATCACTTTAGATGACGACGCAGCGGACGAGTTCAGGGGCCTCAATGTCTGGCTAGAGGCAACCGTGAGTACAACTCTGCCTCCCTAGACCCGGATTCCTTTTTCTCTGTTGTTTTTTCTCACCGGGTGAGACTCAGCGCCTGTTTCCGTACTGTAGGGTCGCGAGGACGAATATCAAATCATCACGTGGGATCCCAACACCCTAGCGGGATCTCGCAGACAGACGACCGTGGCATTCTCGACTGCGAATCCCGGTGCGCGACCCGTTCCCTCTGTTCACTATCTCCGCCTGCACGCGGCGTGCGCGCGCGTTGCCCACAAGTCAGGCGCTGCCGTGTACATCGAAGCGCTCGCAAGGGACCTGCGACTTTATCTGTCCTAGCGGAAGATGGATCGTCAGCGGGCGTGCTCGCGGCCGCGCTTTCCGAATAGCAGGTGGGTGATGAGCGCAAACGAGATGGTTACTGTATATTGTTCTCTCCTATTGTTGATCTTTCAAGATCAATCGCTGATCCATTGGCGTTCGGTCTTCCGTACAATACTGATACTGGTTTGCTTACTTCGGGTGTACGCGTATCATATATCCCCAATGGGAACGAGCTTGTCTCTGGTGTTGGGGTATTATAGTAGTATTATACTTCATGTGCCTAAACCATCCAGACATGCTTACAGGCATTGCCGAAAAGCAACATTGGTGTGATCATCTTGCACTGGTATTTTTCGCGGTGTTTTCGCTGCGATAGATTCCCGGGCCCAGAATGGTTCCGCCTGCCTGAGATATGAAAGACACCGCTATGACGGGAATGAAGCTTTTTTGAAGGACGCTCGCAAAGATTGGAAGGGCTAAGCTTACAGTAATGGCGGTGAGAACGGCCGATATAACCATACAGTAGATGTCTCGATGAAGAGCCTGTCATTTTCGTACAGCCATGCGGAAATGGTTTCTTTTGTCGATCAGAATGTGCACGTATGCCGTCTCAGTGTAACGAACAGCACACGTAAAAACAATCAAGTGTACGGCGTTAAAATGCAAGGTGACACGGTGACAAGCCAACTTTCTCCGCGTATAGTGCCAGTAAATGAATCACTCCGGCTCCGGCGAAAAAAAAAACAAGGACAGAGAAAGACGATTTAGCGTCCCTTGAATTGAGCGCTGAAAATGACAGCCTCGTCAAAGACACCGCCCCGCGTACGAAAAGTAAGTTAAGAAGGACCTGACTGAGTCCAGGTCCTTCGAGTCGGCTGGCATATCATTCTATTTGGGCTGTCAAGCCGCCAGATAAGATCGTGTTGCTCCCGTCGTTGGTAATAAGAGGCCTCCGAGATGCCCACTGCCCTGCTTGTTTTTTCTTTCAAAGAAGGCGGACCCATCGCCGATAGAATCTGAGGAGGAGCGAACTCCAAAGACTGGCGCCACATTCGAGTTGTGCATGCGTTTTCCTCTGGCTGGTCACGACAGTGGCGGAGTAACGATAGGCAGCGGAGATCTAAGCGCAGAAGAAAATCAGGGCTCGCGGAGAAATCGCGTTCTGTACAATACCATTAGTGTTGCTGCACGTGATGTGTGCCCAACTCGGCAAATCGACTCGATTCGTTTTCCTGTTCCTTATTTGAAATCCTCTGTTACCCAATATCCCTGAAGGCCCAAATGTTGACGCTCACTAGACGATTACCTCACCATCAATGTTGGACAAGACACCGTGGTCAGTTCAGCAGCATCTTACTCTCAGCGCATGTTCCAATATCGCCGGTCTAATATGCTTCGAATGGAAGTCTCTCCATCCTCAGGGGCTAGGATTGTGCTCGGAAGCATGAGAAAAGCCCAGAATTTGGCGGTCCTTACTACAGTACTAGGAATGATGATGAACTTCTCCTGCCAACCACCCAACCGCCCGCCGCGTGTGGGGGTAGTGCGGAACCTGCATACTCGGCTATTTCAGTAAGATTCAGCCAGCGCATTAACGGACTTTGACACCGGCAGCAGAGACGAGTTACTGTATGTGCCAGCCTGGTGCCAATGCTGCTTCTCTGGAAGAGCGGGTACATGCAAAAAGGGTTCGTAAAGGAGCGCCGCTGGCACGTTTTTTTTTTCTAGGAAGGCAACGAATATAACGAGCAGAGGAAGTGTATTATCAAGCACTGTCATCAGAACCGATTTGGGACCGCTTTCGTGAAGTGGCGGACTGGTGCTGGGTACATTTGCGCATGAGGGGTTTTGCATGCTTGTGCAATAGCGCCTTCACTCTACGTGAATGGGGATATTCAAGAAGAGTCTAGAACCGTGACGTCGACATATACAGCATCCTCAGAAACAAAGACAAATGTACAACCACACTCGGTCATTTGGAGAAGCATGGCATGACATTTATGAGGTCAAGGTATGTGCTACTGTGAAATTTATTATTGTAATGACTATAGAAAATATCACTGGCCCCGGTTCTTGTTTGTTGCCGGTATGACCTTCTTTTTTTCTTCCCAAATCGTCCAGGGCCGTGCGTGAAGCACGCATTCAACGTATTCCTACGTCTTGGCACCCGGGTTTCTGCAAAAGTGCCGAGTTGGTCAGTCGCTCTAGGCATTCTAGGGGAGACCAAAGTTTTGGCTCTCAACATTGCATTCGAGTCGGAGGGCGTATCGTAAGGTCTCGGATCACGAGGACTATCGCCGTCATTACTGAGCGTTCCAGGAGTAGAAGCACAAACAATTAACCAGCTGAAGTCCTCCGGATCTTGCAGGTCCCATCAAAGAGCGAATTTACTGTACAGTAACCTCGCCACGACCCCGATATCGGATATTTGGGACCCAGGAACTTCAAAGTTGAAACCCATGAATGCCGACATAGTTTTCGGAAGGATAGGGATGGTCGAGATGACTCGCTATAGACGACCCCCCCCCCATCCTCGCTTCAAGTTGTACTGGCATACGCGGAGGTATCGAATTTCCTCAACCTCGAGCCGAGCTAGTAGTAGGCAACGCTGCCCCTGGGATTGGAACCGGAACTGGAGGAAGATACTGAGCGAACCTAGCTCATCGACTTGGAGCCAGGGTGCGATCAAAGAACAAGCGATTCGAAGGCAGGAAGACATTGGCGCACCTGGGCCGGGAGTGGACCCTGCCGTGTAGGCGGACTTTATCTTCTGTTCATTTTCCTTTGAGACATCCATGTAGGAGTTTTCGTTAAGCTGGGTCGCTCTCTGTGTAGCTCTGGCCGTTGGACCCTTACAAGGAGAGGTTCTCGTCCTCTCCGTGCCACGCCGTCTTTCAAGCGTAGTACATCAGCCGTCCACCTTTCCGGAGTACTTCGGAGGCTTCTATTAATACGACCGGTTCCCTCACAGTTGCAAACCAGTACGGCGAAGGAACCATTGTATTGTGATGTCCACGTCGCCGCACTGGCAGCTGCTTCGACCAATAACTTGAATGTTCGTCGCCCTGGTGACCTGCGTTTAGTCGGTGCTTATTCTAAGTTTTTCGACTGTGGTGAGGCCGATCATTCCATGTTCTTTACGACAGTACAGAGCGTGTTCGTGTCCGAGGACACCTTGTATGACTTCAAAGAGCCGCTTCTAAGATCGCGGATGGGTGCTTGTATCGCTAGCCATAATCTAGGTGAGTCTAACATATCTTCTCCTTCGAGGTCTTCTGCTTAACGTTCCAAACCGTAGATCACAAAGTGGTCCACTATATACCGTCACGAGCCTTTCAGAAATGCGCTCATGCTAGCTCTTGTATCTCTGGGGGCTCCGTGCCTGGCGGTCAGGCTTCCCAATTCTCGTCAATCACATCCTCTGGAGCCTTTTTTTCGTTTAATATTCTGGTTATGATTGGCATTGGCGGAGCAGCATCGTTTGGCTTAGTACCGCGCACCGTGCCCATACTCCCTTCGGATCGACTCGGACCTGCACCTCCCAAACTTTAGGTTCCGCGCATCGCCCGTTAACTCGCAGTGAGTCGCATGTCCTAACCTATTTTCTCCCTTGGTATCGATAAATATATCATGTTCTCTTAGCTGATCACGGTCTTCTTGCAAGCACTTTGATATATCCTCGTTGCTATATACGCCGGCCTACATAGCATAGAGACCCGTGGCTACTCACATGAGAACGGGACCACCTAGTACTTGGGTGTCTTCAGTTTCGGTAGGGCCGATGGTACGTTCGCTTAGTTTTCACACCAACATACTCATGGGTTACGTGAATAACATACGCCAAGGATCAAAATGTTACCCACGTCATGATCCTGATATCCGCGTTACTCAAGTCCGCGCTCGCCCATGTCCTTTGGGACCATGCACACAACTTCGCCTTAGTTGTTATCTTCGGAAGCACAACGGGGTTTACTCACCGTCACCCGAGTCGCCCGTCGCACAGAGGGAACTTTAGCTCAATCTGGTCACGTGCTTTCGCGGATTTACCGTGCCCGTACGTCTTAACACCCCCCCGCGGGGCTATCTTTCCGCTCCTACGCCTCGGTGGTCGCAGATTGATGCCTTCACTTGTCACGTTATTCGTGGTGACGAGTGGTGACGAAGGGCCTCGAAACCATATTCGAGCCTTCACCTCAGCGTCGTTGCACTCCACCAGTGTCGACTCGGACACGATCGCATATGACCAACCTGAAACCGGGATTGGCCGGGATTGGGTTTACTTGCAAGTCAAAGGCGCACGCACGGCAACGCCTTGACTTGCTAATGACCTCTCGTAGGTGTCGTTCATTCATGCCCCCTCAGCAATGACAATATTCGTAGGAAGCGCTACGATCGAGGTGCGGTCCTGGCGAGTATACTTCGCTGCACTTCAAACGCAAGCTCAATAAGTCGAAGAAATTTTTGAACAAAGGTCACGGTATATTCAAACAACTTCGGCAGGTCACGGAAGGGAACGCACTCATAAAGGTCTTTATACTGGCTGCCGAGGTTCTTGAGGAAGGCGGACACAACCCGATCCTGGTACTCCGGACGTGGAAAGAGGGTAGAGAAGCCGTCACTAGAGAACTTCGCCGCGACCTCCGGCTCGAAGCCCGTCGCTCCGCCAACGTTGGTGACATAGGGACCTGTCAAAGCGTGGTTATGTGGTGAGTTTTCTGGACGCGCATTCCGAACCAAAATAAAACATCCCACGTACAACTCGCGGGAAATCTGGGCCTGAACTTGAAGGAGCCGTCGCTGGTCATGCAGTTGCCGACGCCGACGCCAAAGTTACTTCTCGAGAAGAGGACACTGACACCACGCGCCCTGAGTTGCGCGAACAATTTGCACGGATAAGTCGCGTATTCCGTTGACGTGACAATCTCGTCAAAGCTGTACGACTTGCTGACCCTGAGGGACGCTCGGCTCATTAAGGATGAATTTGAGCCAGGAGATGAACCAGTGAGTCATCCGTGCCCTTGGGTCCGCAGCGGGTGCTGTAGAAGCCTAGGTGAGCGGGGTCGCAAACGTCATGGCTGCACCGTATTGGACGTTCGCGCTCGCCTCCTCGGCGGGGTTACTCGGGTTGTACACCCCGCTTTGACTTGTACGAGGGAAAGGTCGCTTCTACCGCGTCAGTGCGGTACTTTCCCATGAACGCGGAGCAATGGAGCATATGAGTACGTGTGTGAGCGAAGGAATAATGGAGGACATACTTCTGATGCATGGGGTTGCTAACCTCGTAAAGCACATCGATAAAGGTGTTCGTATGGTGGGGGTTGAGCACAATGTAGAGGTCGGAAGGCGGACAGCCCAGACGCTCCCAGTCCCAGGTATGAATGGTGTGCATGTCAGGTCACACCAAGGTGGTGAGAGGGTCCCCACATGGGGTACCAAGGAGAGCAGCGGCAAGGACGGGGTGCACAAGATACGGTGGTAGCCTAGCGCGTGATTACAGGAGTTCAGCGAGGTGCATATTGAGTTGGTGAGATTAAGAGGGAGGTGGACCGAAATTCAGAGAGAGTGAATAGGACCGGTGTGGAAGCTTTTCTCGTGCATTTTTACAGGGGAAAGGCGTTCTATAGTGGAAGCGAGTATGGCCACGGGTATGTCACAGATAAATATACACGACCACAGAATTGACTCAATTGAGTGAGGCGAAATCTAACCCAAGTTCAATACTTGCTATCTGAAGTAAGGGGCGCTTAATCGAAAGGCACTGTGCCCGGCCAGATGAGGGATCCCAAATTTCCGCAGGCACTTACTGAGTCAGGTGGGAGTCCAGCTCCAGCACAACCTGCCACGCCTTGGTTAAAGGATATGGAACAAAAGGAGAAAGACGTAAGAGGCACCAACCTACGGCCGACTGCGAAATGCCTGGCGAGCTGAGGCTCCGTCGAGAATTCTCCAACACTACACTCCACTAGATTACAAAGTTGTTTCGATCTTTCCACCCCAATAAGTTACATGCCAATAAGAGCAGACAATGACGCCATTCACCGGTCACCCGCGGCGTTTGGAAGCTTGGGTATTAGCAGGCTCATCTGAGCCATGCTGGAAGAACAAGATCCTTTGGTCCTTATGGGCACTCCCGTTTCATCGCTGGACAATATTAACGTAGCCTCGTGGAACCAGGCTCTCGGACAAGTGACTGCGGCTAGCTGAGTTGCGGCGTTTCGGGGCTTGAAGGGCCTGCTAGCCGAGTCACTTGTCGAGAGCCTGGGCACACTGGTGGTGAGAGTGGTCGCTTAGCCGTGAGAAATTCGACTTAGATGATTTCGTTCGCAATCCGTACTGTCCTTTCACGCGTTTACGCTCTACACACAGTAATATATTTTTTTATACAAACACTTCCATCCCATTGTCATCTGAATTATCTGTCTCGTCACCTTCGTCAAGTCCTTCTATTTGCTCGTTCAAATCTGCGTCCATTTCGAGGTCAACATCGTCTGCCGTTTGTAAGCTGAGGATGGGTTGGGTTTCTTCAAGAACCAGCTCCAAGTCTTCGTCAACCCCGGGTTCTTCATTGCTGTCGAAGCCAATGCTCAGGCCAGTGAATGCGTGTTCGTCTTCAGTTGAAGCCAAAGATATGTCGGAACCAGCTAGTACCTGCGGCGTGAGCAAATCTGAGTCAATAGCCAAGGAGGAGAAAACCTTACCGGTTTCTCGAGGTTGTGTATGCGGTGTCATGCCAACCAAGGGCGCTATGCTGCAGCGTCCTTGGAGGGTCTTGACCATCCGGTTGAATTGCTGGAGAGGGGCCTTCGCACCCAGAGTCAGCGTGGCGATGCCCTCATCAATGACATCTGGCGCAGGGCTTTCCTCATCCCCTAGGGTCCGGCCAAGGACCCTTTCGTATACTTTGTTCTGCTTGAGGCTGTCCATAAGTATCTTGATATCCTTGGTCAGGTCAGGAGCGGCGTGTCGGTTTCCCTGCTTTGAGCCCAGGGCGCCGTTGACTTCTGTTGCAAGTCGTCGCAGAACCTCGATGCAAGGCGAGATTGTTGCGAGCCATTCCCATGATGCGCCACTGCCATGGGCTTGGTAGTAGTTCTGCTCGGGGCTGTTGGGGAGGGAACGAAGGAGCGCATGTGGCAGACACGCACCTTGATCCAATAATTGAGGTGTTCTTGCATTAAGTCCAACTCAACGAATGAGTTTGCCTTGCCGGTTGGATTCACAAGCCAGTTGTTGAGGACAATCTTCCTGAGAATGCGGTAATCAACTAATCAATGCCATCAAAAGAAGAGAAATGACGAACACTACCGGTTTCGGCCACACATGGGTGATGTTATGAAGTAGGTGCAGTACCTCGTATGCATACTTAGCACGCCCGCTTCCTCGAAAGCTGAAGGCCCAGAGCTTCAAGACCAAAAGCACGCGACCAGAGTCTCCACATTTGATGGCATCTGAGAACTCTTGGAGTATAAGTCCGTCACGTAGGAATAGCACAGCGTTTTCGAACACCATGTCCCCTACAAGTCCATCCAGCTCCTGCTCATTTGAGAAACGAAGATCGTCAACCAAGCGTGCATCAGCAAAGGCGTCCACCACAGCTTCGGCATAGCCACATAGCTTGTCCCAGTCAAGTCCTTCTGAGAACGAGTCAAGTGAATGTGCACCGGACACCTTGAGTAGGCAGTGCAAGATGCGGGCATAGAGGGATACAAAGATGAGGTCGCGGCATGTTCGAAAGGGTGGGAGTGAGGAGAGGATGATGGGCTTGCGTTGCAGGAGTGTGTTGTGGGAGGAAAGGGATGCGGGATCGATCACATCTCGGTTTGGGTGGCCAAAGTGAGTCTGAATAAAGCCATTCGTCGCAGCAATCTTGCAGTGAAAAAGACCTGGAATAAAAATGGCCCACCGAAGAGATGATGCACTACCCTCATTTCCTGCACGCGCAGAAAGAACTGCACGGAGCCGTGCAATCGAAAGTTGGTCTCCAGCTACTAGCTTCAGGTTCTCACAGAACTCGGGCTTTGATGTGTCGACATTTAGCTCCTTCATCACTGCATCAATGACTTCTGTGTTTCCGATGGTGGATGACTCATTGATGTTCATTGCTGGTAATGGATAGATCTCTGACTTGTGTACATCGATTCGAAACTCACTCTGTGGCTCCATAGCTTGTAAGTCCTTCCGAAAAGCTTGTAGCCCTGGGCCTCCATGCTGAACTGCGATCCGAAGAACGGTGTGGATCAGACATTTGCGGTAGAACGCGGTCTCGTCTTTGGTAAGCGCGATGTCGCTAGCTTCGAGCTTGGGCGCCATGCTGAACCTTCTTTCCAGTTCGGCAGTGTCCAAGTCTTCAACCTTTGCGTGGTAAAGAG
This sequence comes from Lactarius quietus, assembly GCA_015025155.1. Taxonomy (NCBI): domain Eukaryota; kingdom Fungi; phylum Basidiomycota; class Agaricomycetes; order Russulales; family Russulaceae; genus Lactarius; species Lactarius quietus. The sequence continues at coordinate 11,384 of WITN01000590.1, forward strand.
ACACAATTGTCGCGCAAGTCCCATTTTCCATGGAGTCTGGATCATCTGTTTAGCCCTGTCTATGAGACAGAGGGTTGAGAACATACCGGTGCGTCCCAGTATTTGTTCTGCGACCTTCCATAGCATGTTGATATTATCATACACTAGTTGGTACAGCTTTGTCGCAGCCACATTCCGTGTCTCCTGTCTCATTGACTCTGACAGAGCTTCAAGTGTTCCTAGGCGATATTTGTACCGTTGTGCCCCTGTTGTTTTGCTGGTGAGTAGTATTTCGGCCTTGTTCCCTCGTCCAGCAAGGGTCACGTAGCTGACTGATAACCCCAGGTGATTCATGACGCTTATTTGTTGTCTCGAAGCCCCCGTTGAGTACAGATACAGCCCCATCACATGACGCATGTAGCTGTTCTTCTGGCTCCGGGCACCTAGGAGGTTGAGAACAATGAATGCAGCAGTCTAAGGGAATGTGTAAGTCTGCATGCCATATTCAACTGACTACCAACCCTCACATGTACTTTGGCTGTCACGTACCGACATCGTCTTGCCTTTGGACAACATCAAGACACGCCGCTGTATGCACGAGCATTGGAAGAATTGCCAAGATTACCCTGAAGCACACAAGTGGGTAGGCAAAGACCGAGAATATGACGAAGAAGATCAAGTACGCGCCCTTGTGTGGGCTGCAGGAACAGACGAAGAAGACTACCTTGCAGATGGAGAAGCGTTGAAGATTGCCCAGCTTGTGAGTGGAATGCTAGTTCATGCAGAACCCTCCAGTGCTGGCACCTCTACCGCAGGACGTATGAAGATCACGTGATTATGTCACGTGAAGTCCCGGGTCACAGCACGTATCTGACCTAATCGATAAGTCATGGGACTTGTTGGGACTTGTTGGGCCTCGGATGCGGAGTTCCCGAGTGCAGAAGAAGATCAAGGATGGAAGATTATGGAAGACCATGGTAGGCACGAGGTCGGAGGCGGCATTCCCGATAGCCGAAGGTCTGGACAATTCCCAGTATGGGTCGATTCTGATGGAAGCATTCTGATGCGCTGGTATTTGCGCCGAGACACTTGTTATCTTGTTATCTTGTGTTCTGATGTCATTTGTGAGTCATATGGTTGTCTTTATCTCTGACTCATGTGGGGCCGTATGCCTCATGTACTGTATGTTTCATGATAAGCCCCTGTGGCTTGATGGACAATTCTCATTGGCAGATTAGGTCGTGAGTCGAGTTTACTATAGTTCGAGCTCAGTTAGAATACTGTCTTGGAGTACTATAAGTAGTTGGCAGGTTTCGCCAGAAGTCGTTAGCTTAGTTGTCTTGGACATCCACCTGTATTCCTCTCAGGCATAGCCAAGCATTCTTATAGCAGAGTCATTGGTCATTGTGACTATTCTTCTCTCATCTCTCACTTGTGTCAAGAGTTATCTTCAAGTGACGTCGTATAAGGGGACCATCTGTGGTTATTCGCCCTTCAAGAGTTGTTCCTAGGTTGCAAGCCGTGCGCTTGACTTAGAAGTGGTACAAGGAAAGCCTTCGGGTTCAAGTTGAACCAACGTTTAGTGGAAACGTTACATTGGCAGCCAACCGACCCTTGGAAGCACTTTCACGCTGCCGACCCGTGGTAATTACATTCACCAGAAGCCTGACAAACATCGGGCAACGGTGCTGAACCATGGCTTTCAGTTCTTCAAACCCGACACTGGAGGCAAAGGAGGAATCAATATCGCGTTCCGATATTCGTAAGTCACCACTTCGTGTTGCAGCGTTTACTTCCTTGTTGATGGCCTGCCCCACTGTCGACTCCGTCCAGTCTTTGACAGCCTTTTGGCACACCTTGTTTGCCCTGCTTGACACAAACAGGTCGAGCATGCGTGTAATGAGGTCCTCATCGCCAACGAAATCCTTGTATTGCCTCTGAACATCTGGGTCACCACGAAATAGCACATAATCAGTGAGTTCTGCGAAGGTCAATTTGTGTCTTGACAGTACTCCCAGGCACTCCTGGAAGGCCTCCGTGCGTTTTCTCTCTCGATCCTCAACACGTCGTTTCTGAGCTTTTCGCAGCATGTCATCTCTGCATCTGATCGGGGACGACAGTACGAAGCTGTCTTCACTGTCTCCAACGTTTACGAGCGATTGGGCCAGAGAAGTCCAAGAAGACGTCGGCAGTATGGAATGGAGAGTTGGTGAGTTAGGAGCCGATGATAATGGTGACGATGTGTGCGTGGTGGTATGACCTTGCAACTCATCCAGTACGGTAAGAGGGGACGACGGCTGTTGTGTGGGTGGTGAAGAGGGGGGTAGCGGACCATCAAGGCCCTCAGCATTAAGGTGAGCCTGCATTTTGTTCAAGTGGTGTGCTGATGTATTTTCTATCAAGGACACATATGATTGTACTGCACATAACGAATCAACAAACTACTGACTATGTTTGTGGCGTCAACGTCCTCAGGTTCGTGGCATACACCGGCTCATCCACATACGCCCCCAATGGCCTCAAGCCATTCCCCACCTCTTCGTCACTCAGCTGCTCATCACACTCCCCATTTTCCCACCTCCTCTTTCGGACCTTCAGTGAACCTTCAGCTACGGACGCCAACAGCAGTCAGCCATCACTGGAGCCGCACATCGACCCCTATTCCCAATTCTGCCGCTTCTCGGTACTACCCTCCTTTATTCAGCTGTCACAGCCCCTTCCGTACTCCGTCCGTTGTCGTGTCGTCATCGGGTGAGCCTCGCATGGCTGCTGCTCAACACATTCCCAACTTCGAGCCCCCCACGCCCACCCCGTCCCAAACTCAACTCCCTTTGTCCCAATACCAACCACACCTACCGCCATCACGGCATTCACACCCAGCCATACCACAATTTGGGCCGTTCTCCCCGTCCCCGTCACCGCACCCTATGGCACCATCAGAAGAAAATCACAATTTTTCGAATTTCTCATTTCATTGATCTTAGACGAACGTCGAATGTATTAAAATTGATTATATTTGGTAATGATATACATTTCGCGCTGATTTTGAGGTGGACGCTTCGGAAATGGAGGGCGCGTCGAAGATCCTAGGGAGGAGAGGATTTCACGAGAGTGAAAATTCGACTGAGGCGAATTTCTCACGCTTAGCCGACCACTTTCTATACATTTGAGCCCAGCCGGTTGAGAACGAGAGCTGTGCGGAGCTGCTGAGTTCGAACACCGGCTGGATCCGAGCCTAATATTAACGGTGTATGTGAGGCCGGTCATTACTATAAGATATTGGTCAAGCATCGGAACTGTCTTCTCGAGACTCTAGGACTCCTAGGAGCGCCACATCTTTATCTTCGTTCAGGTATCTGCTTACCCATATCGCCACTCCTATTACTCCATAGCTGTGTAGGAGAGACAAAAGTTATGTGACGCGAAAGGGCCCGTCATATCGGAAGAGAGACCCAAGCGAGGACCACAATGTGTGAGTGTGATTAAGTTTCGATCGGACTCCGAATCCCGCGATGACCTTGCCCGGTCGTCAACGCACTGGCATCAATATTTCAGCCTAGCACTCACCCTTCTTGTTCTGCACCGAAGAACTGTGAAGCAAAACTGAAAATATTGTAAGGTTCGGCATAAATACGGTTGCACATTAGCATGCATTTCTACGTCCAGTCTTTTCTGGGTTGAATAATCCCGTCCACTCTTTTTCCTGCGACCGTCTATTTGGACACATTCAATCATGATGCAAAGATTCGCCTTGTTACTCCTTGTAGCTTCAGTCTCTCTTCTGGGGACCGTTGTACCTGCTATCAAGGCTACTAGGCTCGTGAAGCGCGAGGAGAATGCGGAGGGCCTCCCTCCCTATCGTCATGACCAGCGTTCTCAGGACGATAGTACGTCAACATCGTCCCTTCCTTGAAAACCGATCCATCTTGCTGATTTGGAGTCATGCCATTAGCCGTGAGGCGTAGCCAAGTTTCGTCGCGGGTCTCACAGTAAGTGGATTGTTTTCTAGGTGAATACGATGTAGAATGTGCTCTAATCACCAATCGCCGTCGTTTCCGTAGAGACACTGTCGGTTTTCTCGAGGTGCAGTTCCAAAACGGGACCATAGTTGGTTACGTCTACGACGACGCGATCGGCCCGTGTGTATATTTTGCAACCCTCTGATCTTCTGTCCATCATACATTGCCTCAGGAATGGACTCAATCTCTTTTCCAACCCCAATTTCACTCAGCCGAACCTCGCTGTCTCGTTTACAGGAGGGAATCTTATTGCCCAGGTACGCTGTCGTATCGCGCGGTTTCATTCATCTATCTCCCCTTGGTTCGCTTTCAACTTCTCACCCTGCATCGATATGATTCCAGAGTGCCGAATTTTCTCCGACTTACATCGGTGGATATGGTACAAGTATTCTGTCCCCTCAAAATTTAAAGTAAGTTTATCACTTGGCTGGTACACTTGACTGCCAGGCAGTTCAAGGTCATTGACCATTGACCTAGCATCGTCCAATTTACCAACGTTGTGTCCGGACGTGAGACCACGCCGAGATTCTGAGTCCTTCTCGGGAACTAATGTTCTCTGTATTGTAGCGGACGCACAAATCTGGACTTTTAACTCAACCACGGGGCGGCTTAACGGCAAGTGCTTGGCCGACAACTTGTGCTGAATGTAGCTAACGCGGCTTTATTGTAGCGACCTGGACCAACTCAGATGGCTCTCAACTACAACCTACTCTTATGTACGATTTTGTGTTGAACGCGTTATTCTTTACCGGAAACCCTACTGGCCTATACAGTAAAGTCTACAATGCTGAATCTGCCCTGTTCCCAGTTGTACGGGCTCCCTCATCTTCGCAATTTTCTACCTTTCTCAGCTGACCCACTGCATTTACAGATCATTTCTCTCTTACAGTAGACGCATCTCCATTTCGGCTGCTGAGAGTTTCTGAAGTGGGAGCATTCAAGTTCAGCCTTCAGTTACTCCACCCTTTCCACTGACGGGTCACTGTTTCTTCTTGTATCATATCAAGCTATCTTGATTACACACGTTTCCACTCCTTTACACTCCAACTGTGTGACTCTTTATTCCCCCCCCCCCTCCCCCAGCGAAATTTACTCTGCTGATTCATGATGCTATATTGTATCCGAGTCGAGTTGGCTGGCAGTGTCGAGCATGCAATACAATGAGATGTCATGCGCCTCGCATATTTCCCCCATTATTATCATGCATTTGGGTACAGAAACGAGACGCAAAGTTTGGATATAAGGTAAAAGGAAGTAGGCTAGAAATAAACATGTGAGTCATGACTTAGTTTCTTACGCACAGCGGGAAGGAGTCTGCTATTGATATTGTTCTGTCATGGTGACTTAGCAGTTGTAGCCATATGGCGGCGTCCGTGAGACTCGGAATGGCCCGCTTATCCGCCTCCTCCGATTTGTTTACTTTTCCTGTAATACAAGTACTTAAATATAATAAGAATAAGAACAAACATGTAAGCAAGATAAATAAATAAATAAATGAAAACAACTGTTCTCCATCCCATTCTTTGAGACAAATCAAAACTGCCACGTCTCTTGACCTTCTCACAAATTCGGCCGTCATTTCCAGCGAAAGCCGGCATCCCCGCTCGTCGCTAGCCTGATGCATATCTATGAAACCCAGGCGTCTAACGCCAGAACCCAATGCAGTATTGAAGCTTCGGCATACCACACAAGCACAACCATTTACACTTTTAGGTAACTTGGTTTAGGCTACGTATTGCTTGGGGCACTCTAGAGTCAAAGAGCAGCCTGTAATAGTATAACTTTAAGGTTGCGCGCCTGGTCTGGGCCAAACTCTGTAGAATAAAAAAATAATTCTTATGGGTACATTCCGGGCTTGATCCGCAGCTGTTACGTTCAGGTTTGCCAACAGGCTCCAGCATCCGGCAATGACCCGATGGCGGGCGGTGCCGCGCGAGCGCGACGGGCAGTGGCCGGGGTAGTAGGCGCGCACGTTCGTTCGTCTTCTATTTTACTCCTCGAGATCGCACACACTCACATACTCCAATCCGAGAGCCGTGCTCGGGTCGGCACCGACGTGGATATCTTTCTATTGTAATCGGTAGCCCAGCATTCTTCAAGTTGGCAGTTGCCGTTCGCTTTTCTTGCGGCCACGTCCTCCTTTTGATTTTGGGATCACAGGCTAATAGGTGGAGCCGCATGGTGTTTGTCGTCGTCGGACGCGGTCTGCACGCGGGTGTCTTATCAAACTTCGTATCGTAAAGCTCAGTCTTCCGAAGAGTGAGCTGTACGGGGTTGATAACGAGTCCCAAGGGTCCTTTCCTGCCATCGCTTCGAGAGTGTTTTCGTCGCAGAATGGCCTTCCTCTTCTGGCTGTCCATGTTCCGTTTTTACTACCACCGCGCCGCGTCCATTCGGAATCGAAGTACTCCTCTTGCTCGGCCTCTTTATTTCCAGGATGGCTCCGAGTCGGAGGGACACAAGCTTCCCTAGTTAACGTCACAGACTCCGCTTGGTCAGTACTTCAGTGCGCATACTCATCGTGCTCATCTGTGTACTCAGCGAAAACCGCACGTGGCGCAGTACTAACCCGCGGCACTGCACCCTTCACATCAGCCCCTTCAGGGTCACCCATTTGTTTATGCCCACTGGTAGATCATGATCGAGCTCTTGGTTTGGACACCGCCATGATCTGTTTTCAGTTTTTGCTGTTGATTACCACGTTGCTCCTACCCGGCTTCTGGTACACGCGCGACATAGCACGCTTATCACCATGATTACGATGCTACGCGCTTCCCACCGGTAGGGGTTCCCCTTTGCAAATCTTACTACTTTCCTGATTCTTGCTTTGCATCTCATCTTTGCGGCTCCCGTGTGGTCTCTATGCTCTTGGCCTCTTTAAGCCTTCTCTCTCTGCCTTAACGGCCTTACTGCGATTCTAGATCTCACGTCAGCACCTAGTCATGTCATCTCTCGCCGTTTCTTTCGCCGTTCTCGACCCTATCTTTTGCTTTGTCTATGTCCTTCCAGGCTACGATACTCCTAGCGCCATTGCGGCGTTTAGATCCCACGCCCTTTGGCATTGGCAAGCTCATGCTTTGCACTTGTTTTGACGTCTCTTAGCCCCTAGTTCGCCGCAGCGCCTTCAAACAACACCTCTGGGCAACTTTCACGTGACTGTTTTTCCTCTCATGGCTTTGTGACGACTCGTTACTGCGGGTTCAAGTGCGCACAGTTCGTGTGCTTCTGTGATCAACATGATCAGCGTGCTGACCGTGTTTTGAACCATTCGTTGCATGTCTACGTGCGATCTGCGACGACAGCTAAGTTTCTATTTTGTTTTTCGTTGGTATGAGGATCGTTGCGGCTGCGGATCGTGCTGCGTATGCTCGCACCGGCGTAGTATGTCTCAGCAAAATAGGCAAATTGTTGCGTGGAGGTGTTCTAATGCCCTTCGCGCAGGGTTCTTTACCTTGGCAAGTATTCTAAATAGGCTATATTGGAGTTATTCGGGGATGGCAATTCTCAAACTTTTATCGTAGAACTCGAAGGACTTTGTGAGGATCTAATTGAGTCGACTGGTGCATGTAGGCCCTCGGAGTGTTATCGGATTATCGATGCTGAAGATAAGCCGTTTTCAGAAATACCCGACGAGAGGCGTTATCACCGACGTTGGCCGCAGCTAACCAAGTTAGCACTAGCGTGTTCACACCAGCCGTATCATTTATTTATCGTTTGTCTCCACTACACTCCACTACAGTACGCCCACCCCATCAAGCCAGCGGCAGTACAGTAGTGGTGGGAAGAGACCAGAGGTGTAAGCCTGGACACAACCGTGCGAAAAGATGGGATTCTGCATCAGGAAGGCGGTGTGGTGTACGGCAATTGTTACACCATCTGGCTCTCTGCGACGTGTGGAGATCGTCTGACTAGAGATTGGCATTGGATGCAGATCGGACTCTCGTGAGGCGAGGGAAGAGAAGCAGGAGATGTTTACCTGTTTACGATGGCAGAAGACCATGGTGATAGACAAGGTAACACGTTGTACTCGGGTTGTGGTATGGATGACGTCGGACCGATGCACGGCGTAATGTCGGGCGCAGTCATGGTGGACGCATTGTCAGTGAGGATGAGTGAGACGTTGATTGTCGTTGTCAAGGAGGGCTGGGTTCCGTTTCAAAAGGTGGACAGAGTGATCGCAACGACATCCATCATCGCAAAAGAGCCCAAGGCAGTCCATTTCTGCGTGGACGAAAGAGTTGACCGGGTGTTACCGTCAGGCACACTCAACAGCGGTTGTCACCAAGCGTGCACCCCTTCGTCCTTTTCTGCACCCCACCGCCTCCCATGCCCAGTCTATTCTCCAGAGCCCGTACAACTTCCACAACACACAAGCCCCTCAAGCCCACCGCTGATGTATCAGACGAGTTTGGCCGCGTTACCAGTCGTGGTTCCGCACGGGGCACTGCCACCACCCCTGGAAAGAAGGACAAGAATCCCGAAAAGACTCGTAACCGCACACTGAGCTCCCCAAAAACCAGACCACCAGGCGCAGTCGTGCACGAAGACGAGCTAGTCATCCCAGACGGCAGCTTTTTCCCCCTCAACCTCGACCCACCCACATCCGACCCACCCTCTCTCTCGGACTCAGAACGTGGTGCGTCCCATATCTCTTCATCACTCTGACGTAGGCGCCCTCGTGCGTGCTTGCCGCCCGTCATCATTCTGCGATTGCTTCACCGTCGCGTGGCATGCCACACTCACCCCCTGACCCTGCCACACTCCCCACTGACCATGATCATCATAGGTGCCCGCGAGCGAGAGCAGGACTACGGTTACCTCTCCTATCAACGCCATATCGTCCTAGGTCTCGATGAAGTCGACCGTCTCGTCCGCACCGTCACCGACGAACTCGGCACCCGTGGACTCACCACACCCTTCCTATTCTCCAGTCTCGCCCTCGACGTCAACTCCTCAGGCGTCCGCCGTCTCATCCAAGCTTTCCTTCGAACATGTGTATCCTTCCCGACTCTCGACGCAGAGCGCACCTGGCGCGAGGAGGCCCGTTTTGCTGCTCCACCAGAGCTCGCAATGTGTTTGCGCTGGGGTCTTGCTAGAGTATTGCGCGTTTCTGGAGGCCACGCTGCCCGAGGTCTCATCTCTTGGGACATGTACGTCGAATGGAGCGAGGCCGAACTTCGTAAGCTTACGTTTGAGCTATGTGTCCTCCCATGAATGTTGATTCCCCCTTTTAGTGCAAGACTATCCTACAACCCACTTCGAAGCGCTCGTCGCACCCCTGCAAGAGCCTCTCCCTGCAATCATCGTCAACGTTCTCTCCCTCCTTGCCCGCCTAACAGCCCATTCTTCATCCTCAGGCCACACTCCTCCCACTCTTTCTCCTCTCTTTGGGCCTCTGTTATTCGGGCTCGGTCCAGCCGCGTTACCCTTCCATCATATCTACCTTCAATACCTCCGCGCCACCAATGCCATGGAACACGTTTTGCTCGCTTTTGTTCGCTGGCAAGACGCACCTAGCAACGAGTCTTCAGGCTCCTTCGGCGGCGGACCTGGTAGTGCTTCCTCCCTCGGAGTGCCCACACGTCTCAAAGATTGGATCCGCGGTTATCCGGCAATGCTCCCGGAGCCAGCTACGCGCGCAAGGAGCCAGGACAGACTCCAACCCCGCCGCGGTGCCCGCACCGTACGCGTCGTCAGCGTAAGGCGAAACGTCCGCATGTATACACCCGACCTCGTCAAAAGCGCCGCGAGCTGGGCGACGCGCACTGTCGCGGGCGCGGCAGGGCATTCCCCAAACGTGTTTGCGCAGTCCCGTGATTGGGAACGCGTTGCACCACCCACGCTCCGGTTGACCCCGCGCTACACGGACAGTTTCAAGAAGCGCATGGACTTGCCGCCTAATTTCCACCCACAACCGGGCGTAGCGTCTTCTAATGCATCAATTGCGTCTTCTGCAACTACGTCGTCGGCTGGGGACAGCCAGGCCGATTACTTTGGGCTTGGAAAACCTAGCCTGGCTGGCGAAGAGCGATTCCGGAACCTCACTGACCTCAAGTGGGGTGAATTTGAAGCGATGGGATTCGGTGGGTTGGATCCGGCCGAGAAGAAACTCCAGTTTGATCTCACCGAAAGCGCGCGGACGGTATGCAGTTTTTTTTCATTTCCATGGTTTTTTCCGAACTGCGGTAATGACGGTCGTGATGCAGTCGCGAGCGGCAAAACGAGCAACATTGACCTGGACAGACTTCTCGTCCAGTGGCTTCTCGCGTACAGACGCGCCACTCAGCGCCACACTTCAATTTAGCACTCCTCTCGTAAACTCGATATCGTCTTGGCCGGAACAGCAGGCCGATATCACCCGCAAGCTGAAGAAGACACAGAAGTCGCTTCCCCCCTTTGGATGGGACACGGAGCCGGTGATGGGCACAGAGGCTGTCATCGAGGAAGCATTCGTTGACGTGTTCTGTGATCTCGTTTACGGCGGTGGGTGGATGGATATAGAGCGGGACGATATCGACAGGGAATGTAATTGGGCATTGGTGAGCATTGTTATTGTTTGTTGCCCGTCGCCACCCTAAAGTATATTTCGCCTCCACAGATCGAATTCAAGTCCCTCCCGCTAGCGAGGACTACGATTTCTGGGGGCACGGACCCACGTACAGCCACGACCGTCTTCCTCTTTGAAGAGTTTGTGCCACTCGAATATCGCCAACAGCTCTCCGCGGGTGTCCAGAACAAAAGAACGCTGGCCTCATTCTTCTCGCCGGGAAAGACCAAGCAGTGGAAACAAGCCACTACGCTCAACGGGCGTCCCTATGTCGTTGGCCACGTACCCCGAGGCCTCAACTCGCGAGAAGCCGAATTCGAGGGTCTGCTTCGCGGCAATACCAGTTCTACGAAAATCATCTCGCTAGGCCGCGATGGGCCCGTCAAGCGAGACGTGACGCATTCTGAAGCTATCTCAGCCCGTTCTATGTCTTCTTCGACGGCTCCACCGCCCTCTGCCATGTTGACCCCGAACCGAAATGCACGCCCGGAAGGCTTATCGTCGCCTTTGTTCGCAGGCGCCCGCGAAGGTGCTCTCCGCCCAGGCACCCCGACCACGCCAAGTGGTACCGCGACCAAGCGGCGCTTTCGGCTTCCCAGCACGCTGACGCCCAACTCGCGCACGTCGGGCTTGACGCCGTCCGAAGCGGAAGACATCGATTTCGAGACGCGGCTGGCGAGCTACAGCGACGACGAGCTGAACAGCGTTAACACGAACATGCGCAAGCAATCTAAACACGAACGCCGGCGCTCGAAGGACGACGCGTGGGTGGACATACTCGTCGCGAGCCATTCGCGTCGCGCGGCCAATCAGGACGCTGAGATCCGCGTGGCGCGATCGCGTAATGTCAGCCGTCCGGATCCGGAAGTCGCCAGTCAGGAAGTGGCACAGGTTCTCGCGGGCGTCGTACGTGGACACTCGCCCCCCTTTGATGGTGATAGTAGTGAAGCGGACATTGAACCGATGCAAGTGCCCCACAGATCCAAGATGAATAACCGTGGTACGACGCCACTGGTGGTGGACGATAGTCGTAGTTATGAGCCGACGATACCGGAGAGCGAGGGACCACTTGAGGAGGAAGACCTGGAGGAAGCGGAGATTGTGTACCATCCACAGTTACAACAGCAGCAGCAAAAGTCGGCGGCGGTGGCATTGGCGGCACCGCGACGGCTCGGATATTTTGATTTGCACCCTGAACGACGACCTTTACATCTGGAGGACGAAGACGACCACAACGACGATGATCAAGCAGCGCTGCACGAACTGAACATCCGCGCACCCATCGAGAACGAAGTAGAGCCTCCGCGACGAAGCGACGTCACAACAGAAAGCGTATATTCCTCCGGCGGCGGCACGCCCCCCGCATCACCCAAAACCACCCGCATACCCGTACCCACTTTAGAAATCACCACCGTCGTCCCATCATCACTGCGCCCCGCTCACCCCAACCACCACCATCATCAACAACCACCATTCCAAGCCCGCAGACTCCTACTCCACCAGCGCCATCGCCTAGGGACTTGCAGCGTCAACAGGAAGTCAAGGACCGACTGTCCGGCAAACCTGGGCCGAAAGCCGGAGCGCTTATTGAGATGTACCGCGAGAGGGAACGTCAAGCTTCTGGTGGTGCTGGTGCTGGTAGCTCGCCGGGTGGTAGCTCGCCGAGTAGGTTGCCGCAGAGGTCGTCGACCGCCGCCGCCGGGAAGGAGTCGGTGCCGCTGCCGTCGCTGCCTGAACCGGAACCGGAGTCGGCGTCGCCGGGTCCGCAGGTCGTCGTTGAAGGCGCGGACGTGATGGAACCGCCGCCGGTTTTGGATCTTGAGCAGGAGGGACGGAGTAGTCCGTATCGGTATGTGCATGGTGCGCCGCTGCATAATGTTGTTGAGGAGGAAGAAGAGGAATGAGCGCACGCGCGCGCGTTTGATTTGAAGAATCGTGATTGATCCCCTACCTAGCAGTAGTACTATGTTTTTTTTTTGACCGACCGACCGACCGACCCATATCCTCTCGCTTCTCTTTTATGCATATCAAACAAAACGTTCTCTCTCTCTCTTTTTTTTTAGTTTTTAGTTTGCTACGTTACGGCCTTTGCTACCCCACTCTCCTTCCCTTTTTTTACCCATCTCTCTCTCTCTCTCCCGTGGAATCCCCCCCCGCTCCCCCTTGTTAATTTCATACGATACCTGGTCTTACCTATCTCTACGCTCCCTTTTGACCTTTGAGTTTTTTTTTTCTTCCTTTATATGCGGTAATGCACACCTGCGCCAGTGCGTGAGATTTATTATGCTTGCGTCGTTAAAGTACCGTGAGCCTGAGGTACCTTTCGCCTTTGTTGAGGCTCACAGGGGGAAATGCCACTTTGTATCTGTCGAGCGAAGACGCAGCGGGCCGAAGACGACATGGATAACGATAGAAACCCAAGTAGTCGCGCAGACCGTACAGAACAGCTCTCAAGTTGCTAATGCCGTGCAGTGATGCGGTGCAAGGCCTGTCACACATGCTTCTGCACGTTGCCAGACAAGTGTGCAGTTAGTAGCTATCTTAGTCGTGAACATGTTCCACTAGAATCTTTAAGGGCGCACATAAGGGGTGGGACGTTCCTTGGAAACGTCCGACGGGAATGCTTGCTGTGTTCTGAAACCTTACTTGTGCTGTTGAAATACAGAGATATATGAAAGAGGAAGGGGTCCCCGTAGAGTAAAGTTAGGATGGGCTAAAAAAAACCAGAGATAAGAGCGCGTTGTAGAAATGCGATGTGGGTTGGCACAGCACGCAGTCGCGGCGTGGCAAGGCGTGATCTCCGTGCGATGCGGGAACCTGGAGCAGCTGCGGAATGCAGGGCATACTATCAACACTGGGCTCACTGTGCGCTTGAGCTAGTTGATGAGACTACTTCTTAGAAACAGTAGAGATAAGTTAGGAGGCAAACTCAGACAGGACGACTGGCAGCGTGTCCATTATTCATTTCATTGTTACAGCAAAGTCACCCTGCTTGTCACCTTGCTTGGCAAGGTCATGGGCAAGTCATATATTTACGTAAACATCGTGTCAAAACCTTGCACGGCCAAACACCTCATATCAAACGCAAAGTGACTCGTTGCCAGCATGCAGCCTCTCTGTCACACTTCAGTCACATATGTATCGCCAACCTCTGTTTGAGGATCGTTTGCCTGCAGCCATGTCCAAGCAAGGTTTGTGTTGGCTATGACGACGCCTAGTCCATAATTATTGGCGAAAAAAAATAATTGTGTACGTAGCGATGGTTGAATTTGCCCTTCGGCCACTGGTGCCGAGTTTTCTTCCCACAGAAATTAATTGTAGAAACCACAGTAACCAGAAAAACAAATCAATGAAATCAACTTGTCAGATTTTTGCAAATTTATGTAACTTCAAATTCACCGCGTCACGAGATGTGGATCAGCTGTAATAGGAAAGGAGTGCAGACGTAATCAAAGCAAACTTGCAAAAGACGTTGTTTAACACTTTTTGTGGTAGAACTTGAAAAAAAATTCTTGTGTACTATTCTATGGCCATCAATGTGACAGGTACTTATATCCTGGGACTAGGGAAGGGCACGACGTGGTCAAGACGGTGACATGCAGCAAGTGGTGTGGGCTCTGGGCTTGTGAGGGTCGTTCCTGTCGCCTTCATTTGGAGGTAAGCTGGACCATAATATTGACATAGCCATTGAACAATCTCCTACGTCTTGACCCCGACGAACAACAGACCCATCTGTGCTCACACAACTGCACCCTCGAGCGCCCGATCATCCACCGTGCTCCAACGTTCACACACACGTGACAGTTGTGGCATGCACAGTCGCTGACATGCCAAGCCAGGTGCCGAGTTTACCATGGTTGATGATCACGGTGCGGGTGTGTGCGTCATTCGACCCGCGATTGCGATGCGCGCCAGGATGGTTTGTAATCAGCCCTAAACTCCCCATGCCCTGGAATAAGTCCGCAAAATCGTGAACTTAGCCACAGTAGGGGAATATATGAGGGACGCACCGTACTTAACCCTGGCTTTAAGTAGATCTAAGCATGCACAAGCATTGTCTTTGGGATTGTGCCTGCCAAGGGTGCCCGATCCTGTATAATACGGCTGGGCCACTTACACGTAAGCCATGCCTGTTCAGGCTTCAGAGGTCAGCCTTGCAGGTGGTGGTAGAGAGTGCGGTATCGATGGTGTGAAAGCTGTACATCCAATTTGAACGAATGACCCAGGTGAAGTGATGGATCATGGCTTGCAATTGGAGTCTCAATCAAACATCAGAAGTGAGCGGAGAGGGGCCAGTGGAGCACAAGGGGAGAGGGGAATATACGTTGAAAGCTTCAACCTGAAGCAAAAGGGTTGAACTTGGAGCTGAAACAGAGCTGAAGCGGGATAACTAGGGATTACCGGGGGGTATGGAAACCCCTGGGGTATTGGTCAAGGGTATTGGAGGGTAGGGTAAGGGTACAGAAGTTCTTACCCTTGATGTACCCCTACCCCTGTGGAGGGTTTTCCTACCCCTGTGGAGGGTAAGTGATACCCTTCTGGGGGGTAAGGTACAGTAAGGGTAGTATGTCTCAATGTTTATTCACCTCATCCTGTCTTGCATCCCTTGTTGCATCCTGTACTTGTACGCTTAAAATGGATTATGTAATCATGTTGAACTTGCATAGGTTACCCCACTGTGCACCGCAAAAGGCGTTGTTAACACTTTTGTAGTAGAAGTCATAAAATCGTGTATTTGTACTATTCTAATATAATTATCTACAAGGCTAACTACAGTGGCTAGTATGTAAACTACAGGGCTCGTGTTGGGCCAGTGGTCGATGCGTTGCCATGCAGAGTGCAACGGAGCCCACAAGCAAAAACACAAATTAATTTTGATTAAGTTTTGGTGCTGACAGTTAATACCTATATAGAATCGTTGAAAGAAGAAGTTGAAGTGACTTTTGTGTAATGGGCTACTTGTCGACATGTGAACTTTTTGTGCCACAGGTTCGATCCCCCACTTGCTCTTTTTTGTGCCACAGCCAATCAGCCACACTCGGCACACTCCGTGATGGCGTCCGCAACTGCAACAGCATGGCAGCCGACCCTCAACTCACTGCAACGACTGCGACAAACTGTGACGCGTGACGACTCGGACACCGACCTCAAGTTTTGCAATGGTGACAATCACGACTACGGCAACCACAAATACGGCCTCAAGATGTCGACCCAGAGGACAACCACCGCCACAGTGACAACCGTGGTCCATGGCGATGACCGTAACAATCCCAACTCGGACGACAATTGCGACGACCACTGTAACGTTTCTACCAAACGTTGTTCCGACTTGGAACTCTTTATTGACCTTGATCCAAGAACAGGCAAACAGCAGTTGAATAACGATTGCCGAACACGAAAGACGAACCAAACAACAAGGGCTTTGCCTTATGTTGAAGGAATACAACAGGGATCTTCAAGAGATGAGAGGACAGACCACACAAGGATCAACAAGATGAGAGGAACAGGCAAACTAGCCAACACTTCAATTCTTTGAGGTAGATCTCAAGACAACGAAGATAAGGTCTCGTCTATCAAGACAGAGCACCTTATATACACTACAGGGCTGACTCCTAAACTGAGTCCCAAACAAATAACAGGTATCGTACCATATCGTATCGTCCAATCAGCCATCAGGGATAACGACCCAGGCATACAGTATCCAATCAATGAACAGGGATAAGCCCATACAGTACATGAGGCAGAAGGCCCCACCATGAGTCAGAGATAACACTATGTGACTCACTATCGTCCAATAATCGTCCGGCGCAACATCAGCGCATCATAAGTACAGCCATCAGGCAACATCAGAATGTTCCAATCAGAAAGAATCAAAACAGGACAGAGCCTAACCGAGTTGGGAATCCCGCATCCAACTATACCCTCTCAGGAATTATATCTCGACCTGAGGAAACTGTTCTTCCCCCATGACTTATCCTTTAGACCAGATCCACGTGGTCTGGGGGTTGCTGATCACATGACTAATCACGTGACTCAGACTTACACAGTCCTAAACGAACGACATCGCCAGTGTTGTTGTCCACAATGAAATGATCTTCAGTACTCAACATTCGCGTGACCTCATATGTCTCATCTGCATCCAATTGCAGCGCATCTTCATCTTCTTCTTCAGTGAACCGCACTTCAGGGGGGTCTTCAGCCTTCACAGGCAATGCGAATCGTACTTTCATCGGCTTGGTGACACCACTGGCCATGACACGTGATCCGCACGTGACAACCACGACGACCACGATGACCACGGCGATGTGCCACATGACTACGATGGTGGCGATAGCGATGACGGGCAGCACTTGTGTCACGGTTTGACATCACTTGGACTACTAAATCATCATCATTACGAGGTCTTGGAGTTCGGGATGCTTACTATATGGTTATGACTATGATAGTAAGCTTCAATTAGTCATGGACACTGACGCGTCGCCGGTACTTGGGTTCACCGGTGTTTCAGGTATTATTAGAACGGACTGTGACTCATTACTAGTATAGTTGTACTAGGGTTTGGATTCTAAGCTGCGCTTTAAAGCCAGTGAGTAACTGTATATAAGCCATAGCACAAAGACCAAGGCTCTTCAGCTTGGTCTTCTTGAATCATCACCATTCTTGTCCTCTTCCAATCTATCGAGTCTTCTTCCAATCTATCGATTGAAGCTTGCCCTTTGGGTACCCTAGTGTCGATCTAAAGTGACCTAGTGGCAGTGCAACTTAGCTAAGTTGCCCGTGATTCTAAAGATTCATCCATACTCTCAAACATCACGTCGCAGAATTGTTCAAGTTGAACAAGCATTAGGTGATAACGCTACAACTTGCACTGTAGCAGGACGGAGTAGCACTGAGTTGTAGTCTACTTGTTACGTGCGAGCTGCACGTGAGCCTGACTTAGGCAACGTAAGGTGAATGCGGTGACTCAGCAACTAGTTGACTCTTGCACAGAGGCAGAGTATCGTCTCAACGCGCGAAGGCGGAGTCTTGCTTCTTTAGATCGCAACGCGGCCTTGACAAGGCGAAGGAAGAGAGAGAGAGAGAGCTTCCTAGATTCGATGTGAGAAGTGTACAAGAACTTCAAGCTGTCGACCACAACAGTCGACAGCTTCCTTATAACGGTAAGTAATACGCCACTACTACTAGCCACAACGTACAACACACGACAAATACGACTATGATCTGTAAGTCGTTTACAAAGAGCATCAGTCACCACTCGTCATCGTACAGTAAGTGATCAGTCATCAACCATAGTCTCCGTCATCGTACAGTAAGCAAGCGATCATCATCATCTATCATCGTACAGTAGGTAGTCATACCGTAATTGTCTTGTTATGCCTTGTCCCCTGGATTATCGGCTTAGGTCAGATACTTGCTATGACCCGGGACGTTACATCACCCCCTTCACAAGGGTGAGCGCCCACGCTCGACCACCCAATTGGTCACCGCTGTCAGTCCTACGTCCGTCTCATGCTCATC
Source organism: Lactarius quietus (assembly GCA_015025155.1). Taxonomy (NCBI): domain Eukaryota; kingdom Fungi; phylum Basidiomycota; class Agaricomycetes; order Russulales; family Russulaceae; genus Lactarius; species Lactarius quietus. The sequence goes on from WITN01000590.1 coordinate 29,447, forward strand.
ACGCACCCTCTGTAATGCGTGGGCCCGTCCTAGTCGTCGCGCCGAGTGCCTCGATCGGTCCACGTGAACGAACACGTCGTCTTCGAGCCTTTTGATGGCAGCTTCCAACTCCTCGATGACTTCCTGGGACGCGCGGTAGCGTCTCACCTCAGCTTGTAGGGATATATCCCCTAGCCTGGCGAGAGCTTCGTCTACCTGGCGCTTTCCCCGGAAGTCAGCGCGGAAGTACTTCAGTTCATCACGATTGTACTCAGCTGCTGGCCCCATATCCCGACATGGCTCGGCGTGGATATCCCCTCTGTAGATGGGCTCGTATCGCCCCATAGTCCCGAAGACCTCTGGGTTGTCGAGCATTCGTACCCGAACGTACCTGGCCGGCATCCGCCGCCCCTCGTGTTCAATAACCATCGGGACCCAATTCATCCCGTTGTTGAGGGTGAATCCCGTGGGGGTAGGCGATACGGCACGGACAGGGCGCCTCGTCGCATTCGTTCGGCGCGTAGTAGTTGGAGAGGGGATTGGTGTGTTACTGTAGGGTAGGACTCCGCGAGCGGCGTACCCTGCTTCCGCCATCGGTCCGAAGATGACAGCAACCGGCGGTGATCCTCCTTCCTCATCACCGGTTTCTTCGGCAGACTCATCGTCAATTCTTGTGATGGGTGGTGGTATGAATCGGGGGGCGCAATGGCAGTAGTTGGGAGGGTTGTCGCATCGGGTACAGACAACCCTGGCTTCATAGTAAGATCGGTCTTCGTCGGAAGAGTCATGCGATCCAGCCCTTGTTTCGTGGTAGGTATCGTCATCGGCAGATGACTCATCGCTGTCGTAACGATCGACAGCGGTAGTGGATGTGGCAGCGGTGGAGGACTGGTGGATACTTGCCTCATCAGCAACCGTATCCTCGTCCGTCTCTCCTTCGCCGTCTTCTTCACTATCTGGTCCAGCCGCCACGATTGCATTACCTCCCTCATCAGCGTGGTTTTCTCCCTCATCGTCCTCCACTCGTCCGCTTGGGGGTGTGGGAAATCGCCCGCGAGCCTCGGCCAAGTCTTGTTCTTGTTGCTCTCGTTCTCGCTTATCTTGCTCGGCGACGAATCGTACTCGTTCGACCGCGGAGCAGAAGGGGTCGTCCACATTGTTGGTGGTGTCGTAGGTGGTGAGAGTGTTAACAGAGGGGAGGTCATCGATGTGAGTAAGGGTGTTAATGGGAATGTATGCCATTGGGGTGGAGATTGTTCGTGTCGTCGTTCCTGCTTTTATGTGAATTTCAGCTTGTGGGTTCGATCGTTTGAACTTCCTTATCTCTGTATCCGCGTGTACATCATCCCATGCGACCCACTGGTTGTCCGAGTCGGAGTATCCTTTCCATTTGATGAGGTACTGGAGTTTGCGCCCTCGTCCTCGTCTTCTCGAGTCTAGTACCTTTTCAACTTCGTATTCTTCCACGCTGTCTACCAAATCTGGTGGTGGGCGCTGATAATTGACGCCATGAGTCGCCGTTTCTTTGTAGGGCGTAAGGAGATCTATGTGAAAGACATCATGGATGCTCCACTGCGTGGGAAGTTCTAGGCGATAATTGACGGGAGACATCACCTGTTTGATGATGAATGGCCCATGTCTTCTGGGCGCAAGCTTCGTGGTTGGCTGGTTGGTTCGTAGGTGACGTCCTTCTAGCCAAACCTTGTCTCCTATCTGATATTGAGGTGTGTCATGGTGTTTGACCCATGACCGTTGCGCCTTCTGCATTTGTCCTTGCGCTTGTTGTCTTATCTCCTTCAATTGTTCTAGTCTTGCCTCGACCCGGGGTATTGATGAGACCTTATCTGTCCAATTGGCACGAGGGTGATATCCCATTAGCAACTTGAATGGAGATTCTCGTGTGGACTCGTTGGTCCAATTGTTGTGTGAGAATTCGGCTAACGCGAGATAGTCGGCCCAATTGTCTTGTCTTTCATTGACCCAAAAGCGGAGGTATTGTTCCAACCATTGGTTGCTTCGTTCCGACTGTCCATCGGTTCGCGGATGGTAAGCGGTGGATATGTTTTGTTGAATTCCCAAGAGTCGGCATAATTCCCTTGTGAATTTTGACGCGAACCGAGGATCCCGATCGCTAATGATTTTTGATGGTAGTCCGAACCTTGCTAGTACGTGTTTCGCGTAAAGGACGGCCGTTTCTTCCCCTGATATTTCTTCTCTGCATGGTATGAATATCGACGCTTTTGAGCAATCGTGATCTGTGACGGTGAGTATGGAGTCATATCCGCGGGATTCGGGTAGTTTGGTGATGAAGTCGAGTGCTACCACTTCAAACGGTGTTGCTTCTGCTTTTGGAAATATTGGTTGTAGTGGTGCTTTCGTGGTATGTGTGTTAACCTTGCATCGTTGGCATTCGGCGCATCCCCTAACGTAGTCGGCTATGTGTTGCTTCATCATGGGCCACCAGTAGTATCGCTCGATTAGTTGTGTCGTTCGATTTATCCCTGGATGTCCGTAAATAGGTGGGTCGTGGTGTGTGGAAATTACTTCTCTGATTTCTTCTGTTGTACCCGTGACCACTAGCCGTTGTCCCTGGTACCACCAGAGCCCGTCGGCTTTGATCAGTTTGTGTGGATCTACCCACTTGCGTATCTTTTGTTCATCTTGTTGTTGGCTAGTGATAGCGTTCCGTATGAACAATTCATTTGGTAGTACCGTGACGCTTTCGTTGTCTTTCTCTCCTTGGTCGTAGTCAGGTCGTCGAGAGAGGGCGTCTGCTCTTCCGTTTGCTGTCCCCTTGACATGGTGTATCTCGAAGTTGTATTCCGCTAGCTCCAAGACTTCCCTAGCAATCCTTCGACTGATTTTCTGGGGATCCCGCCAGTATCGTAGATTAAGGTGGTCGGAGAATATCCGTACCTTGTATGGCGATCCAGCTAGTAGATGTCTCCAGTGTCGTAGGGCTTTTACGATGGCTAGCAACTCGAGATTGTATATGTCGTAGTTGCGCTCCGCGGCGTTGAGTGTTGCTGAGTAATACCCGACGGGGTGTCGCTTCCCGTCTGGTTTCTTTTGTAATAGTACCGCTCCTACTGCGAATCCGGATGCGTCAACTTCTAGATCAAATTGTTGTGTTTGATCAGCGTGCGCTAGGATTGGTTCTGTGGTGATTCGTTGTTTGAGTGCGTCAAAGGCCGTCTGTTGTTTTGTGCCCCATTGCCATGGTTCGTCCTTGCGTGTTAATTCATTCAGTGGTTTGGCAATGTTGGCGAACCCTCTAATAAACTGCCGATAAAAATTGCAAAATCCCAGAAATGAGCGTACGTCCTTTACGGACGTCGGGGATGGCCAGTCCCGTATACCGGAAATTTTAACGGGGTCCATACGTGTTACCCCCTCTTCAAGGATTACCCCCAGGTAATCAATGCTGGACGCGTTGAAGACACATTTCTCCGGTTTGAAAAAGAGGTCATGTTTCTGGGCGATGTCAAGTACGTCGCGGACCGCGTCTTGATGGTTTTTAATTGCTAGCGGTTGGCGCTTTGTCGCTATTGCAATGTCGTCCATATAGACCCTGATGGTGGTGCCTCGTAACTCGTGCTTTGCGATCGTTGGTCGGTAAATTTCATTCATGAAGCTTTGGAATGTGGCAGGTGAGTTGCACAATCCGAAGTACATTACCGTTGGTTCAAAAAGGCCGCGTCGTGTTTTGAACGCCGCCTTGTGTTCATCGCCCTCTTTGATTCGTATATTATTATATCCCTGTCGAACGTCTAGTTTGCTGAATATTTGTGCTCCCCCGAGATCTCTGATGAGGTCGTCTATGAGGGGCAATGGATACTGATTCCGTATAGTCCACTCATTGATCCGCCGATAGTCCTGTACTGGTCGTAGCTTTCCGTCCTTCTTTTTAATGAAGAAAAATGATGATGCGTACGGAGATTTGGAGGAACGAATGTATCCTTTTGCGAGTTGTTCGTCGATAAATTCGTCCAATGCCACGTCTTCAGTTCGTGTCATTGGATAGACTTTGCAATCTATCACATCAGGTACCCCCTTTTTGAATTCGATCGCATGATCGCAACTTCTTCTTGGCGGGAACCTTTTTGATTCTTCTTCACTGAATACTTTTGCGAAGCATTGGTATTCCTTCGGTATTTTGACTTGCGTTGTGTATTGTTGTGCGTCGATAGCAAGTTCGACCGCTGATCGTCGTCCGTATATTTGTTCTTCCATTGTTGTTAGAACTTGTTGTTTGGCATCTTGTGTGAAGATTTGAGAAATTTTTGTATCTTTCTCTTCTTCGTCTAGCAGTCGTGCCAAAACTGCTCTTCTGTCGCCTGGGTTGATTGTTCGTAGTACTATGGGGAGTTGCTTCTCATCGATGGTAGCATGTCGCCAGCTGAATCTTGGTTCGTATGTTGCGAGCCATGGATACCCCAGTAGTAAATCTTCTTTTCCTATGTCTGTGATGAGGAAACGCATTTCCTTCCTTGTTCCTCCTGTTTCCACATTAAGCGTGATGTAGTGTGTAATCTGTCCCGCTTTATTAGTGGTATCGTCAATGTTGTATATGTTTTTGGGCTTATCTAGTGCCCTTTGTCCCAGCCCCATTCTTTTGACGAAATTGGGGTGTATAAAGTTGTCGGTGGCTCCTGAGTCCACTAATGCTTTTATGTCGGCCATGTTGTAACTTGCGCGAATTGACACTGGTACTTTCATAGAACGGTAGCGCATGATGTACACAGAGTTACAACGTATTGCCCTTACCCAGGCCGCCGGGTTTAGGCACTTCCAAAATCCTGTCCCATTAATTGTTGAAGGACCAGGTCCTTTACTTCGTCATCGTCTCCTGCTACTCCTCGGAGCCATTCCGCTGCCTTTTCTTCTTTAGTTGGCGCGGTTTCGGCTGCTCGTGTTTGTGTGTTTCGGTTCCTTCGCGGTTGTCGGCAGTCTCGACTGATGTGTCCCATTTTCTGGCAGTTGTAACACTGCGTTTGACTGTGGTCACGTTTGAATTGCCTCTGTATGAATCCTCCACGTGGTGGGAATGGTGGACGTGGTGGATTATCGTTGCGTTTATAGCTTTGGAGTACATCCTCTGCTCCTGCCAGCCGTCCTCGCACTCGATCTGCAGATGTATCCATTCGGTCATCGTTTTGGAGGGGTGCTAGTAACTTAGCTAATGCTCCTCCTGGAGCTCGTCCTGGTTTGAAGGCATCGAGGTTACCTCTGACAGTTTGCATGTGAATCCATTTTTGTTGCCTCTTTAAGGCGGATTCTCTCCATTCTTCGTAGTTACGGGGGTCGTCATGTTGATACATTGTTTCGTACAATGCGCGTGGTAGTCCTCTTGTGAAATATTTGAGCGTTTGTTCGGCATTGATATTGTATCCTGCATGCCGGACCAGCTGTTCGAATGTGGCAATGTAATCGTCGATTTTTCCGTCTTTCATGTGTATGCCCGCGTCAAGTTGGGCTTGCGCTCGTTCCTTGCTAAGCACGTCCCCGAATTGTCGTTGGAACGCGTGTAACAGATTCTCCCATAATCTGTTGTCAAACTGGCTGGTCCCTGTAGCGACTTCGTTAACGAGCCACCTGCTTGCGGACATCACCCATTGGTTCACCGTGTTTCCTTGGATGTACGTGAGGAACAGCATTGCTTTTTGATATTTGTTTATCATGGCGGAATGATTGGCATTGACCCCCGCGTAGACTTCCCATTGGAGAATGAAGGATTCGGCTTGTCCTCTGTTTCCTGTGAATGTGGGCGGTGGGTTACCAATAAATTTATCGTTTCCTCCTTGGGGTGCTTGTTGTATTCCTCCTCCTGGTTGTCCTCCTCCTGGCGGTCTCCTTAGTGGGGGAAAAGGTCGGTTGTCTGGCGATGGTATCCTGTTCCTGTTGAGTCGGAACTCGTAAAACATATCAGTTCCTTCAGGGATACTTGGTGCGTCAGGGACATCAGGTCCCATGGCTCTGTTAACGGCTTCCATGTCCTCTGGTTGTAGTTGTTGGACATGACCCGTTTGCTCATTGATGACGAGTCGGGGTGGCGATACTTCTGTTTGGGTAGTCATGTAGCTGTATGGAATTCCTCTGATTGGTTCGGGAATATGTAACTCAGCTGTTTGCGCGGCTAGTGCGTCTACCTCGGGTGATTGTACTGCAATTTCTTCGGGTTCTGGCACTTCACTTCGTGGAGTTGGTGATCGTTCGCTCGTATGGCTTGATGTGGTCTGCGCCTCTGCTCGTAGTTGGAATTCGGTCCTTGGTGGTTCCGACTCCAGATCCTCTGGTTCTTGGCCGTCTATAGGTCCTTGTTGATCGATTGGTCGTGCGTCGACCAATGGTACGTTTATATGTAAGTCGTCTGCTGCTGGTCGTGTTGCTTCAAAATAATTGTTGGTATTGCTCCACCTGAGCTCGACCCAGCAACAGCGTTCTCTGTTGAATACTACGGGATGATACCTTTGCGCGGTAGCTGCTTCCGCGTAGTATCCTGTGTTGTTCTCGTCGGATCTTCTGGTGTCTGGTACGTGTCGCCACCTTACTCGTCCGATAAGGTATCGAGTGGGTGCGTCTCGTTCTCTTGTGTCGATACGATAGGGTACGAAGTCCCAACCGTCTTTGGTATTGAGAGTCGCCACGGCGTTCGGTTTATTGGAGCTTGAAGTTAATGTTACGTGCGAGCTGCACGTGAGCCTGACTTAGGCAACGTAAGGTGAATGCGGTGACTCAGCAACTAGTTGACTCTTGCACAGAGGCAGAGTATCGTCTCAACGCGCGAAGGCGGAGTCTTGCTTCTTTAGATCGCAACGCGGCCTTGACAAGGCGAAGGAAGAGAGAGAGAGAGAGCTTCCTAGATTCGATGTGAGAAGTGTACAAGAACTTCAAGCTGTCGACCACAACAGTCGACAGCTTCCTTATAACGGTAAGTAATACGCCACTACTACTAGCCACAACGTACAACACACGACAAATACGACTATGATCTGTAAGTCGTTTACAAAGAGCATCAGTCACCACTCGTCATCGTACAGTAAGTGATCAGTCATCAACCATAGTCTCCGTCATCGTACAGTAAGCAAGCGATCATCATCATCTATCATCGTACAGTAGGTAGTCATACCGTAATTGTCTTGTTATGCCTTGTCCCCTGGATTATCGGCTTAGGTCAGATACTTGCTATGACCCGGGACGTTACACTACTTGTACGTGATTTGGTAGTACCCTTTTGAATACATCAAACACTATGGACCCTCCTCTCATACCCAGGGGGTATCTCTTACCCCCCATACCTGCCATACCCCATACCCGTACCTGCACAAAACCCGTACCCGCCCACGCGGGTAGGGGTTTTGGGGGGTAGGGGTAAGGGTAGCGACTTTTTACCCAGGGGTTACCCCTGTCAATCCCTAGGGATAACTATTCGATAACTCCAATTTTGCACCAATATGGCTGGTTATGAAGGAATAACCATTTTATAACCAATATTTCGCAACATAACTCTTATCTTCCTCCACCTCACTACAAACTCAGCCCTTCAATTATCGAAGACCGCCAGATAAACACATACAAACACCTGCCAATCATTATGGACTTTGCTGTATTTTTCACAAAAACATTTGATAAGTCTTGGTCGGGTGTTTTAAAATTGGAAATTTTGCCTGCCTCCTTCTCCTTGCAAGTCTCCTTGCCTGCATCCCGAGTTGCCTCCCTCAGCTATCGATATCGATATGAAAACCGCCGACACACGCACTGCTTAGTTTCATTGAATCTCAGGCTAGAACAGCCTGCATATCGATTCTCATATACAGGCTGGTCACGAGCCTAATCCTGTGCCATCGAGGTTGCCACGCCTCAAACGCATGCTTGGACTTGGAAATATTCTTGGGAAAACTGTTATGAGTCCGGCATGGCGACACCCCTAACTAATTCGTGGTGACGGACCTCCTCCCTCAAGCTTTTGCCTCTTCGCTCTCAAGCGTCCCCCCCCTCATTGCATCCCTGCGTGAATCAGCGTGATGTACTCTGCGAGATTAATTGGATCGATCAGTTGAACCTGATTAATGTGATTTACTTTGTCCACTAGCTTGGATCGCTTGCAGTGCTCTACCCGCGTGTTGTTGGACGTGTTGGTCCTGTGTATTCTGGCGCTACGTTCTAATAGGAACTCATGTTCTCGGCCACTTCAGACTGTTAAATAGTCACCAGCCTACGACCTAACGCGGCCTAAAGATACCTATTCCCACTTCCTTCCTCACCCTTTCCTCATGTCCGAGTCTTTTCCCTCTTCTCTTCGCGCCCCAACGAATAGGACTCCTCCGGGATATTCTACAGCGGACCTTGAGTCTTCAACAGGTCCCGAGTTGCCTGTTGTATATCCTCCACGAGCCAACTCGTTTACCATAGGGAGGATGGACACAAACTTGGACCCAAATGCTATCGGCCTCTATCATCGTCTCTCTCGCACCTGCTTTGTCCCAGTTAGAGCGATGGAGCGTATTCACTCGCTGATCAGAGCACCTTTTCGCCTGCTTACAGAAAAACTCCAGCGTTGGAATCGTCTGCGAAGATCCCCGAACATTCGGCCATTGTTGGCCGCTCTCATGATCTCTAGTGGGTGTCCTTTCGCTCTGTGTCTAACTAGTTGCTGTGTCGCTCACTGGAACGTATCTAGTTCTCATCCCCGCCTCGGTACGCGGACTTGCATGCTTAATGGCAAACGATCGATATATTATGTATAGTGTATACTTCATTTCTCCCAGGCAAACTATGTCGCGAGCTTTACAGGTGGGGCGAGGTCTAGAAAGCAAGTGAACCCCTCGCTAAAACCCTTCCCAGTCTTGGTTGTCACGATGCACCTTCTCATCTATGTTCGTTTTCCACACATGATATCGTTGTTGGAATAGTTCGTCAACGAACTGGTAGTTTCTTAAGTTCGTGACTGACGACTTGGTGATATGTTATGGGGAAAGGACTGCGTGTCTACTTCATGCAACAATGGTGAGTCTCGCGATTGTGTCATGTACTAGATCCATTGGGTAAACTCACTCTTTCAGATGAATGCGTAAGCACCTGTTAGTATTACACCAAGGGTCACGCTGACACCCTCCCCAGCGTTGAAGTTATCGTAGCTGTAAGCATGAGCCATTCTATTTTGCTGCACGGGGCGACGACGCTAATTGGTGTGATGTGCTAGGTGGTTGGGCTCACAAGAAATGGACCACAAGCGGTAAAAACATCCCGTAAGTAATACATTTTTCCCGAGCAAAGCGTATGGCGTCTACCGAGTGTGGTATCCTGCGTGCCTGCTGCACGTGACCTTCCACTGGCATTTTGTCACGACGGAAAGTCGTCGTGCTTCTGACATCATGATTTGCTCCTAGTTCTGGGGTCCCTCATCTTCAACATGTGTAAGTCACTGAGCAGTCCTTGACAATGTAGATCACAAAATCGGTTATTTTCTTAGTGTTAATACCCGGGTTATGCTTCTTCTTCGGAGGACTTCACTCCTCGGACCAGCACTTCAAGAGGAGTACGTCGCCATGTTTACTCCCTCTTCGCAAGTGTCAATTCGATAGTCTTAGTGATCCTGAGTCCTCATTCCAAGTACCCAATGGTAATACTGGCTTTCGTGGCAGTCATCCTACCCTCTATACTCGATGCTATGCACATTTTCAACTTGAGTGCGACTCTGAAACCGAATGCAGAACGAAGACCCGGAGAGGCTACACATAAACATTCACCACATCGCATTGTCAGTCGTTTCTTTGGTGGCGTTATCGGGGGGTGCTGAACTTTTGTCTAGGTCTCAATTATCATCCTACTAAGTGAGTACACACAGTACCCGTGACCGTGGGTGTTTTCATTATCTGATTTGTGGCCATCTTCATCAGCAAATGTCGGGTATACGTCATGCCAACTACTTTTGGGTAAGACTGAGAACCTTATTCAAGTTCGTGCTCACTAATCTGTGTCGTTTTGTTTGGATGCAGAACCTGGTGAGGATGTATCATCATCAATTGCGGCTAGCGACAGTGCCGCCAATGCGGCCAATCCTGCTCACGCTTCCGCCATCCCGTCCACCCCCGCTACGAATCCACCTACTTCTTCAGAGTCCAGTGTTTTGGAGGAACGTCATTCCGGGCCAAAAAGAATTAGTGCTGTTATTGGTATTATTACCTTATTGGGCGGATGCGGGGTAAACTTGCTTTATGGTCTTACCGAGTACCAATACTAACTATGATAAACTGTGCCAGCTGCTTGTCATCACGACCATACTTTTCGATGCCTCTCTTCAGCATATAACAGAGGGCTCACTGATGAGCAAGTGGTTTGTCGGATTCATTCTTTCACCTTTGGTCGCGAACATGCCCGGTAAGCCCTCACCTAGCGCCTAGTCGAGCATTTTGGCATTCTCACAAATCAATGCGCCCTGGGGACTCATTGATATCTCGTAGACGCCATTGCGGCAGTTGCTGCCTCCATCAATGGCGAGCCATACATGGATCTCATTATTTCTGAGACGCTCAGTGCGGTACGTGGCTATCGGTTCAAGTTTCGGCCCGAGGCCTACTGACTTGGACGTGCTCAGCAAATGACGTCCGTTACAATCCCGTGCGTATCCCACTTATTTTTACATTACAAAATGCCTATTTTCCCTTTAGCCTTGTAACTATCGCTGCATGGGGTATGGGCAAGTCATTTGGCTTCTCTCTTGATTGGTTTGAAGCTACTGTGCTTGCCCTTTCTGGTGAGCCCCTAACACACTTATCCTGTCTCCAGTGCTCACGTAACCCAGTGATTTTACCTCTCTTCTTGCATAATGAGAAGGGCACCCAACTGGCACCGAAGGGCATGATACTCATGAGTACGTCGTTGCCTCTCGCCACTGATATTGTGATTTAAGCTTCCGTATAGGCACCTACCTAGTGGTGGCGGCCACAGCCTGGTTCAATCCTGGGCCCCAGTAACGCAGCTGTGCCCAGTCTTCGTCCCCTTCCCCACACCCTGGCAAATCGCAATTACTGCTGCTGCTAACGCGGCTGAGTAATTGTAATTTGTACTTTGTGTTGGGTTGGGTACTCGTATCGACCCAAACGCAACATGGCCGACCCTGTGCGATGTGGCTCGATCGCCTTGTGTTGTATTTATTCTGCACGAGTTAGAGCGTTTCGACCTCTACCCCTTATTATATCATACGTCGTCGGCTTTGTTTGAATTATGGTCAAGATCAAGATTATGATACTGAGTTTTGTAGAGTTTTGTGCTTAAAGACGATTTTGGTTTCTGGACATGCATATTTAAGTTTAAGTCCGCATGGAACACTTGGAGAAGATGGATGTTCATAACCTCTTGCAAAGATACGGGTCCCCCAATGTGCCTTGTACAAGTTGTACTGGTCGCCGTTTCTTACCTTCAGTACCAGTCTTTCGTTCCTGCCAATGCGACGTCCCATTCTCTGCGGAGCTCATCTCCGTCCGAGTCCGCGACAGAATAATCGTTTTCCCCCTGGCTGATTCATCTTACTTTACCGCTGCAGAAGCTTTCTGACTGGAGACGCGACAGTCACCACTTTCGCATTGGTAATAACACGACTATCTAAATACGACGGGAGAAGTTGTTACGAAGACACCCTGTACAGACAACTTGAGTGGGCCCCCCGGCAACGGGAAACGACAACACCAGAGAAAAAGCCGCGAAACGTCATCTTGGAAGTAGACGACTGGGCTATCGAATGCCAACTAGGTTTCGAAAACCCGCTTGTGAACGTGGACCTCACTAACTTTTACCCTCGGAGAGGTCATATCCGGTACAACGGATACCTCATAATGCGAAGAGGGCGTCGAGAAGACGTGGACTAGCACGAGTCCCAAACTCTCGCGCAAAGTGGATTTTTGTTTACTTTGTACTTGTACAAACAAGAGTAACAGTTGACTGTGAGCCATGGAGTGTAGAGGCCTATCACATGACGAGGGTCCAGGGTCGGGGCGAACAGGATCGTCCCCAGCTGAGTCGGCGCCTGGCGAAGCTGTTGCGGTCGTCGCCAGAAGGTACAAGCGAGGGGGAACTTAGTTCAATTGAATGCCAGCCGAGGTGACACGAACTCGATTGCCAGAGAGGTGGGACTGTGCGTGACGGTGCCTGGCAGTGAATGTTGCACACCGTCCATGGGACTTGCGCGAGCGTGACAGTTTACAAGGGAAGGACTCAAAGAGTGATGAAGAACGGGATCTCTCAGCTGCAGTGGGTCGGGCCAAATTTGATGGCCACCAAAGCAATGGTAACGCCTGGGAGAGAGGTGTCACTTTCAGTATTACAGTAACACGACAGGCAGGAATGGACAAGCTGAGCAAGAAGCTGAGGTCCAAGTGGCAAGTATGGATCAATTAGTAGTGTCCAATATACGGACCACTAAGTCAACTTAGCTGTTATTATAAATTATATTAAGATAATTAAATCTTCCTAATGTGCCAGATAATTTTAACTAAACATAATCGAGCAATTAAATATTAATTGCTCGGTTAACAGAGTCTCAATTATTTCCGAAAATATTTTAACTTTATTATTATATCCAGGAATGATCAGGACGTTAGTTTAAATATATTCAAAAATAATCAGGCCTCCTTTAAGAAAGGGACTAGTACCTAATTGCTCAAGTATTTTTATTTTTACAATATCCGACATATATAGAGGGCCAGAAAATCATTTTAATTATTTCAATATAATTCATGATAACAACTAAGTCAACTTAGTGGTCGGTATATTGGACATTAATATATATTTTTTGTGGACAAACCTTGGTCATGGTACTATGCTGAGACCACTTTTTCACGAAAATCACCAAACGTTTTCTGTAAATTCAACGACGTTTCGTAAACACTTGAATTTGTACATACTCATAGAACAACATACCCTTCATCCACTGAATTTTACCACTTATTTGTTGGTGAAGTGGTTCAATGGGCAGTGAATATATAAAACTGACCCAACCTTTTCGCACTTTGGTCACGCATTGTCACACCAACGGGAGCATCCGGACAGCAGAGTGTCAGTGCATGCATGCCAAATTAGTCACGTAGTTTGTCTGAACTTTGTCACCTTTGGGTGTACTCAAGGCGAGATTACTCTCCACAGCTCAATCACTTTAGATCAGTGACTCCATATTTTCCATTTACAGTGCATTCTATGTGTATTATCACCTCCCGAAAAAATAAGCATGTGAGAGTACCAAGATCGGCGGGATCGAGTGGGTCTGGGTGGCTGAGCAAACCCAATTTCGAGCTTCCTGATTTTTTGGTGACCGTAAATTCATGTAGATTCCCCTTATTATATATGATCTATTATCCATAGTAGCTACTTTATCTAGTGTGTTTTTTTTTTGAGAAGAAAGAATGGCAAGAAATGGTCGATCGGAGTGAATTTATGAAAGTGCGAAAATGGTGCACCCTGCGAAAATGTCGTGTCAGCATAGTATTGGCCCTCTGCTTATCCATTCCCGCCCGCCGTGTAAGTTGTAATTTACGCTATCAGTTCACTCCGATTTGTCATGTCCTCAATACAGAACGCGACCTCGAGCGAAATGTCGAGGCCGTTGGTTCGCAGGAAATCTAGGACGAAGAAGAAGGAAGTGGTAGAGCTTTTCATTAGAGTCACGGTCATGTCGGATCAATTAACAACATGGTCCCACTCGGAGTCACAACACCCGTCGCCGCTTTCTACGTGGCTCGAGGTCTTAGTGACGACAGCTTGAATTCTATCAACTAGGATGACGACGCCTTCAATTGATTCAGGTGACCGGGTCGTCGAACCTCGGCCAAGGCTCGACTTCTAGGACTCACACCTCCGCTCAAATGCCATGATTCCACCAAAAGAGTCCCGGACTAGTGACTAGACCTACACCATGCGTGTACGACAACTTTGAAAGCTTCCAAGTGAACGTAGATATCCACTTTACTTTTCTCCGAGTCTGTCATCGAAGTGCACTTCACAACTCCGTCCTTGTCGGACTCACCGATATAGTACTGACCCTCTGAAAGAGGTGATCGTTACGCCGAAGATGAGATCATACAACACAGCACGTGCGCGCTCGACGAAAGGATTCACCAAATTTGACAGTTTTTTTTCCTTTCTTTCTTTTCACCCAAATCATTTTCTTCCTACGTATTATTGTGTTGGTTAACCTAGGCGCCCAGATCCAACGTTTGGGCACGGTAACAAGTGCACCTCGGGCACAATAGCCCACGGGCCAGTGCTCCTTTATTATCACAAAATAATGGATCTGTCGATACCACGGTCGCTTTCTCTGCTTGCTGATCTCACTGCTTCCATCGGTGGTGCCTTTGAGAGAGGGCCCGGGGAACCGAACCTGGACGATGATAACGGCACCACAACAGTAGCAGAAGTAGTCCTTGTTCTTTTCTTCCGAGAAGATGCCAAATGGATACAAATCCCAATTGCCGTCTCACGATAATCTAGCTGTATGTTTGACCACTGGCAGTCGCGAGGTGAGCCACTGGCATTGCATGCGTTTGTGCCAGGTGTCACCCTACCACTATTACGTTGGTTAGGAACCCAATAGTGGCCAGCGGCTTAAATTTACTTCAGAAGATCCAGTGGGCTTCTTTCCGAGTCACCCTGGAGTATAAATCAATTCCCTCAATCAGGCGGCTCATGGCCTTCCTTCACATCGCTCCGTCGACTTTCTCCCCTTCGTCTTCCCCCTTCCGCTACCCGTCCTAGTCTGCAAGCTGAGCCTTCTTGTTTTCGCGGCCTCCAAAGTTAGTCGACATGTTGTCCTCTGAGGATGGAAAGGGGTCTGGCGATCTCGAGAGGCATCGCTCGGAGCACCTCTTTGACGGTCTGGTTAGCCATTTTTCCCTCTTACCGCGGCTCACTGCACCTACTTCGTACTACGATTAGGGTGTTACCACAGACAATGACGACGATCCTAACTTTGACCCAACGGCCATTATAGTCGAAGATGAGTCACCGTACCCAGAAGTCCGGTCTGCTGTGGCCAACACGGACGATCCCACGATGCCTGTGTCTACTTTACGCGCTTGGGTTCTTGGAATCGTTTGGACTGTCCTTCTTGCCGGGATCAACCAATTCTTCTTCTTCAGATACCCTTCGGTGTCTATTGGCGGGGTTTGTGCTTCATGACTCCTTGCCGGACCCATTATTCCCTATGTTGAGTTGCACCCTTGCAGCTCATACCTCTGCTCGTGAGCTTCCCCACTGGTAAGCTATGGGCACGCTACGTTCCCAACGTGACACTCTTCGGTATGGAGCTCAACCCCGGTCCCTTCACGATCAAAGAACACGTTATCATCACGATCATGTCTTCGGTCTCAAGCGTACCTGCTTATGCTGTAGGTAGCGCACTTGTGGCCAATTTGAGTAATTCTTATGCCGTTTTTAGACAGACCTTATCGCTGTGCAAAAAGTCTTCTACAACCAGAGTCCCAGCTTTGCATGTGAGTTGTCGAAGATCTGGGCTTTACGCTATCGGACTAATTGGTTTACGTATAGACCAGTGGCTTCTGGTAATGTCGACGCAACTGATCGGTCTCTCGATCGGCGGTATCTGCAAGCGCTTCCTCGTCGATCCCCAGTCAATGATTTGGCCCAGCAGTCTTGTATTCATTGCACTGTTCAACGCCATGCACTCCCCGGAGATCTCTGGTACTCAGGGATTCTTTGTTATCTCACGTAGACGCTTCTTCACCTACGTCTTTATCGGGTACTTCTTTTACAGTCAGTTCGTCTCTCTTGATCTATTAGCTTAACTCCGGGTTCTGACTTCTCTCCTAGATTTCTTGCCGTCTTATCTGTTCACCGCCTTGTCCAGCTTCTCGTGGGTTTGCTGGATCGCGCCAAATAACGTCAAGATCAACCAAATGTTCGGTGTCACGCACGGTCTGGCAATGGGTGTGCTTACGTTTGACTGGGGTCAAATCACTGCCTTCACAGGTTCTCCACTTCCGACTCCGTGGTGGTCAGCTGCCAACAATGGTATCGGTGTCGTATTCTTTTCCTGGTTCTTGGTCCCCATCCTTTATGTGAGTTCTACTATCGCCTCTTCGTTTCTTTATTTGTGACCACTTCTCACAGTACACCAATACCTGGTACAGTGCATTCTTGCCCGTGGTCTCTTCACAATCGTTTGATAATACGGGAAGCCCATACAACGTCTCACGGATCATCAACGATGATGCCACCTTCAACATTGAAGCTTACAAGGCTTACAGTCCTGTTTTCATTTCCGTAACTTTCGCTATTTCCTATGGTCTCTCATTTGCCTCCGTCACTTCTACTCTCACACATACCTTAATCTACTACCGAAAGGTCTGGAAACGGCAGCCTGATATCCATGCTCGTCTCATGTCCGTTTACAAGGACGTTCCTAATTGGTGGTACCTCGCTATTTTCTGTGCGTTTATTAGTTAGCAAGACTCAGTGCGCACAGGTACTAACGACCTTCGAAGTTACCATGCTTGGCTTCGGTGTTGCCGCCATGGAAATCTGGCACACCCAGTTCCCTGTATGGGCTTTCATCATAGCTCTCATCATTGGTGCGTCTCTAAATACACCATGTGAATTTTATGCCTAATTGATGTTCCTCCTCCCGTTCAGCATTCGCGTACACGATACCGATCGGTATCATTACGGCTATCACAAACCAGCAGGTTAATCTCAACGTCATCGCGGAGCTAATCGTTGGCTATCTGCTCCCTGGTCGACCGATTGCGGTGATGATGTTCAAGTCCTGGGGTTCTATCACAATGGTCCAAGCGTTAAACTTCACGAGTGACTTTAAGCTCGGCCACTACATGAAGATTCCTCCCCGCCAGATGTTCTTCTGTCAAGTCGTTGCTATTATGATTGCTGGCACGGTGCAGATCGGTGTGCAGAATTGGCTATTCTCCAACGTTAGGGAAATTTGTAGCCCCACCCAAAGAGACGGATTTATTTGCCCTTCAACCACTGTCTTCGGCAACGCGTCCATCATCGTGCGTTATCATGATATCTTCCCTTAAACATTCGTCCCTTTTACAAATGTCACACTCGCAGTGGGGTGTCATTGGTCCGCAACGTATCTTCTCCCGAGGCCAGCTTTACTACGGTCTTCTATTCTTCTTCTCGATTGGTGTAGTCCTTCCGATCATCCAGTGGATATTGCACAAGAAGTTCAAGATCGGACTCATGAAATACCTCAACTTCCCTGTCATTTTCACCTCGGTGAGTTGGATGCCACCTGCGACGCCGATCAACTTTGTGCCTTCGATTCTTGTTTGCTTTTTATTCAACTTCGTGATCCGCCGCCGACACTTCGGCTGGTGGACGAAGTACAACTGTGCGTCTATTAATTTGTATGTGATACCCTGGGCTATCCCCAGATTCCTGATGCTCCTGAGATGATAGACGTGCTATCCGCTGCTTTGGATGCGAGTTACGCTATTGGTTTTGTCTTCATCTTCTTCACTCTTCAATACCCGGACAACGGCAACATTGGCCTCAATAGTATCCAGAAGTGGTGGGGCAACACGGTGTTTTTGAACACGGCCGATGCCAAAGGCACTCCGTTCAAGACACTTTCGGATGGCCAAACGTTCGGACCTGAAAGCTGGTAAAAGTGCCTGCCTTCAGTGTCCGCTCGTCAGCATCTGTCGCAGTAGTTTAATGATCGCTTTCGGCTTACATATCATAACATATGCACGTCACAATTCCTTAACATCAGCGTTATCGATTTGTTACCAAACAACACCTCCACTGAAGTGTCGTGGTCACAAGGAAAGGAGGAGATATATTACTAGGTATCTTCCTGGTCATTCTTGCTAGTACAGTCCTGTCTCCATTCTTGTATACTAGTATAATGCATCGTTTTCTTGCCCTGTATGCGTGTACAGGTGACAGTGAAAAAGAATAATCCCGAGCTCAATGAGATACACATGAATTTTGTTTACTTGTAGTTGGACAAACAAGAGTAACAACCAGCTGTGAGCTGTGGAGTGTAGAGGCTTATCGCCACAGTAGTGCCGCAAGAAATATTAATCTATTTTTAAATTGATATTTAGAGTTTCAATTTATATAATATAATATAATTAAATAATTATAATATATAACTTATCAATATTAATTTTACAGATAATAAAATTAAATCAGCTATTCGTTTAGCGCTCCGACTCGAGAGGTGCTGATATAGTAGCGCCTGCGCTCAACGAAGTCTGTGCGAGGATGAACATGATCCAAAAGGCGACCACGGCGATCGCATCAATGCGTGGCTAGCTGTGGCACAGGTACGGGCAAGTCACGGCGCGCGATATTGCGCGCAAGGCGCAGCCACAGTCCTGTGGCGGCGGGTACGGCGTCGCGGTCGCCACCGTTGATGACAAAGACCTTATCCTCTCCAGAAGCGTTGCGCCTGCATCGGCACGCTTTCGTGCTGGAGGTGCTGTATTGACGAGAGTGGTGCTTGATACCACAGTGGAACAGCGGAGGCTGCGCCTCAGGGCGCGGGAAAGTCATATCTGGGGTCAGAGAGAGTGAGGGATCGGGTACCGTTCCCATAGAAACTACGGAGGCGGTGGGGGAGTGTGCTGTTGCGGCTAAGATTTGGGGGTCGGTGAGTAGAGGCAACGCAGTAGAGTGAACGACGGGAGTAGTTGACGCGGCGCGCGTCGAATGGTCAAATAAGAAGGGAGATGTGAAGATGGCGAGGATAGGAACTTCGGGGTCGAGGACGAGGCCCGAGACGCACATTCGTGAAAACGCTTCAAAGCTGTGCAATATGTGAGAAGAAGCACATACCTGAATAACACAAAAGGGGAAATTACAATATAATCTTCCCATGCATGAAAGAAGCCGACTACGCGAGGTGATGTTTGGTTCGGGTCAGAGAGTGTGAGGGTACCTACCAGAGGCTTAAATGGTCAGCAAAATAACGTAGAGAAGGATCGAGCAAAGAATGATGGATTCTGTCTACCTGTGCAGCAAGCAGGCGCGCTGCAAGCGCCAAGTAGAAAAAAGGCCATGCGCGGAAATATCAGAAAATCGTACATCGCGAGCCGGACGCGATTGGTCGGCCCAAAGAATCCCAGGGTATGCCCACGCAGAGGTAGGACACTGCTCTACCGGTTCACCTACTTCCTCTACCTCAATATCGTAACCTTCTCCGATGCGTTCATCACCACGGTCGCTCCCCAAACGAACTTGTCCTTCATCTTCTAGGCTGGAGTCGGGGGGACAGGATCCTCTTCGCCCCGACCCGGATTTGTCTCGAATCTCCCAGGGCCTTCGCCGCATCTCGGTCCGTGTTGTCAGCATTGCCACATCGACTCTCCCCCAGCTCAGTCGGCGCCTGGCGAAGTTGTTGTGGCCGTCGCCAGAAGGTAGAAGTGAGGGAACTTGGTCCAATGCCAGAGGAGGTGATGACGAGCTCGATTGCCGGAGAGGTGGAACTGCGAGTGGACTCGGAATGTTGCGCGCCGTCCATAGACTTGCGCGAGCGTGGTAGTTTACGCGGGAATAAGAATGATGGAGAACGGAATCTGTCAGCTGCAGTGGGTCGAGCCAAGATTACAGCTATTTCCAGATTGATTGGCGGGTTACGAAACAGTACATTCATCGGAGTTCGACGATTGAAGAGCGGAGTCCATAATGAAGTCAAAAAAATCACTCAGTATAAGAGGTATATAGTGTTATGAAATGGTTATCCCTCGCCTCCCTTCCAAATGTGGGTTATCAGGCTAGTTATCGTGTCGGCATGTCAACGTGTCAACGTGTCCAGCTCAACAAACTGGACATCCCATTCCGTTCCTTCAACACACACCCCCTCAATAGGCCGCCGGTACATCTCCAGTGATCTTAAAGAGGCAGCCATAAACATGTCCCTTTGAGGGGTTTCAGATCCTGAAATTCGTGATCTCACCGGAATCGGTGGGTGGTCGCTCTCTCGTTTCCGCAGTGACGTTGAACATCGCAGACTCGAGGAAAAGGTTCCACAGCTGCTGGGTCAGCTGCAGGTTCTCACTGCTATAGAAGTTAAGGTATGATTCCTTTCCTTCACTCATATTTTCGATGCTATCTAACCGTACAGTTTCTCCGTGATTGCATCGAGCGCCAACCTGACATGGCACTCTCAGAGCTGCAGACCCAGCTTCGTGAGGTGTGCCATGTTGAGACCTCGGTGCAGACAATTACACGTTCACTCTCGAGGATAGATTATACAATGAAAACAGTGCGTAACTATTTTTTCAGCCTGATCAAATCTCACAGCCTCCATTTTAGATCATGCGTGCTGCTCTTGAATGGAATGAGGAAGACCATCAAGTGTTCTGCGACATCATGGCCCGCGACTACTACCCCAAACAATTGGTCTTCGCAGACAAGAGTCATTTTAATTGTTTGATGTTGAGGCACCAGTACGTGTGGTCATTGCGCGGTGAGCGTGCTTGACGCCTTGAGTATTCTCATTGTGGCACAAAATACAGCATCCTTCCTGCCCTCTGTTTGGATGGCATCCTCCATCTTGAGGTGGTCGAGAACGCTGTTAATGGCAATGACTTCCGCCGCTTCATCGAAGGCCTTCTACTGTGCATGAACGAGTGGTCACTTCAATTCTCCGTCCTTGTTGTCGACAACGCAACAATCCACAAGGTCGAAGGGATTCGCGAAATGGTCAAAGCATGTGGTGCACACCTTGTCTACCTCCCGGCATATTCACCAGACCTCAATCCGATCGAATTGGCATTTTCAACTGTCAAAGCCTGGTTGCGCGCAAACCATGATCGCGTCAATGTGGAGCTCGAGTCTGAGTATGGATGTGTTTACAATGTGTTTTGGGAGGCAGTTCATTCAGCCACAGCAGACCACGTGAAGGGTTGGTATAGTCATTGTGGGTATCATCCCCATCCTTAATATTACTACTGCTTGTCATGGTGTGCACACGAGAATACAGTGCCGGTGTCCCTCACTCTGTTGTGGTGGCATGCAGATCTTTGTCAAGACCCTCACAGGGAAGACAATCTCCTCGACAATGTCAAGGCGAAGATCCTGAGAGGCCAGACCAACAGCATCTTATTTTCTCTGACAACTTGAAGATGGGTATACACTCTCAGATTACAACATTCAGGAGAGCACTCTTAGTAAAAAATTTACTCGAATTCTTCATAGACTACGCGATACAGTGCAAAAACCCAATACGGGGAAAAACACTACTGTACTGGAAGGATAGGGGGTGGTGATCGGGGTAGGGCTCTTGTAAAGGGGAACTAGATAAATGAGTGTGGATGAAGGGAAATGACAGGAATTTGATGGTCCATTAAGGGGAAGGATATTGTGCATTGAAGTCAATGCATTGAACATTGACCCATGGCCTGTGCATGCCTGCAAGCAGAGGCCTCGAGAGCAGACCGACAAGCCGTGCTGACAAAGTGACTTCAGACCTCGTGTGAGGAGGGGTAACCACCTGACTCTGAGTCAGCATCATACTCTGACACATTCATGTTTGCTGCGGTTGTCCTCGCTTCATCGTCTTCCAACACCCCGTCTCTGGACTCCACACCATCACGCCAATCAACAATGCCTTCAAGTCTTCGTTCCTCCACCTCAACCTCATCCCTAAGCTTTTGCTTGGCCACTTGCAGCTCGAAAAATGGGGGTACGTTCTTTTTTTCCTTTTTGACGTGCTTGCTTACTTTGCGCTTGCCAGTGGGCCGTCGTTTGAGAGCACAGGAAGGGGGGGGTATTTCCATTACAGAACTATCTTCCTTCAGCCGCCATCTTGTCTCCAGGAGAAGCATGGGACCAAGGAACTTGTCCCAGCAGTATGCGTGAAGACATTTGGCCTCATCTTTGTCAAGACCACCAAGTGCTGCAAGGATGTACACGTGCAGTGAGTAGATGTCAATAATGTCTTCCACTCCAAAATGAACCAATCCACAGAAGACATCGATTTGTTTACGGCAGATGGCCGGATTTTCGAAGTCGACCAGCAACAGTAGCTTGAGCATGAAGGGAACTCACGCTTCCCTAATGCAATCCATCAGTATGCACACTAGTGAGATGTCCAGGGTGCATTTTGTAAATCCATGGCTAGATGCTTGCAATGCCTTCACGCTCATATGACTAGGGCGCAAGGATGCCTCAGATGAGGAATCTGAGGTGATCAGGGTGACTGGCTTGGGCTCAGGAGGTATGTTACTGATGCGAACAGGTTGCGCTGGAACCACTGCCAAGGAGAACGAATCTGACACAATATATGTTGCGTGCATTGTGGAGCTACCTGCTTCAGGTGTAGGCGAGATGTTGATGGCAACATGTACCTCGGGAGTTGGGTGTGTAGTCTTCGGCTTTTTTGTGGGCGGGTGGTCCAGCCAATGGACATTGGGCAGCGTATACTTGGTTGCCTTCTTCATTGACTAACAAATCGTGAGTTTTTCAGTCATGCTGTTTCGATTTTACGAGGCTCACCATGAGCTTTGCCCAGAGCATCATATGCTCGTATTTCATCTCACGGTGACCCCCCTTTGTGTCCTCACTCGATGTTCTGACCCAACAATATGTTTTAGCACCCGGTGTCGAGTGCATGTGGCATTCCAGGTGACTCTTCAATTTGAGGAGGCAGGTAAGCTGATTTTTTTGCTCCTCAGTAGGTTCTGGAGCAAAGTTGTCTTCGTGAGGGCGTTTGTCCTTTCTCCTGCTCTGTGCCTTCAACGCGCTCGGCCGTGCAGACTCGTGCTGCAAGGACAAAGGTCAGTACAATGAATGCTCATTGTATGGCGCTGCACTGACCATATTTTTAATTTCAATTGTTACTTTGTGTTTCCTTGCTGCAAGGATTCTGTCCCGCAGCCGCTTTTTGCATTCGTCCCACTCAGACTTGCAGGTGATGTATGTCATCCCACCTGTTTCACCACTGATCCGGATTCCTAGGCGGACATCACTTGGATGCTTGCTCAACCACCTGCACACCTCCTCAGAGAACTCCAACCACCTGACATCTGTTTGTGTGTCAAAACTATGACGGGTGTGGTTATCAACAACGTCGACCGGAACGAACCAAACTTCAACCCAGGAGTGAGTATCGCATTCTGCATGGAGGTATCACATACTTACCTCCAGGACCGACATCGGTATTTGGGCAGACTTTCCTGGGCCAAACACCTCTGTTGGCACTGACACGACGGTTGTTTCGTTGACTTCAACCCCCTTTCTTGCTCCCTTCACATCGTGTGCAGGGGATGGTTCAAGAACACTTGTGTGTTGCATGGGTAATGGATGGGGTAGGTGAGGGATCTGCGGAGGAAGGGCAGGGTACTGCATATAACCCCATGGCTGTGGATGTGCCGCACTGACACTTGCACCATACGGAGGGAGATGAGTAAGCGGATAGTATGGTGTGCTATAGAGAGGTGCGGTTCCAGTTCCAGCAGGTGAGTTGTAGTGCTGTTCAGCAGCATTGTGCTGACCGTTGATTGGGACAGGATGACCCGTTGGCAACATGGGTACATGTGGGACGTGTGGGGGCACAGGTGGAAGTTGAGGTGGAGGTAGAGGCAGAAGGACTTGAGGTGCACGGTGCACCTCAGGTGGTGATGATGGAGGTGATGTGGCAGGTGGTAGTTCATCCATGGCATCTGGTGATGCAGCGCTGGGCAACTTGGGCTCTGAGACACACAGGATGACCCTGTGTATGCGAGGATGCTGCTGGCAGGACACAGTCCCTTCAGGGGTTCTTGGATTCACACATTGTCGACGTGCTTTGGGCATTGGGGTGAGTTGGTTAATGGCCCTTGGTCCATAATTCTCATACTTATACCAACTTTTCAGAGAATACTACTACCGTTCGTTGATTGTTGATTTGTTGATAGTCACATGGTTGAATGCACATTTGCTCCTGGCACTCCATGCCGCGTTGTGTGTTGACCAGCATAGAGACCTGCTTTGGCTCTATGACGACACACATCAGTATTGTGCGCAGTCTCAAGGGTGGTACAGCAGCAAGCAAGTGACTTAGTGTCAAATTCTACGAGGGCAGATTAGGTAATAAATTGGGAAAAAATCCGACAAGTATTTTACATTGAATTTATTTTTCATTTATACATTTGATTTTGGTGGGAAAAAAAGTCGGCATGGGTGGCTGAAGTGCCCATTTAGACCCCACTGCCGGCGTAATTTTTTTCAAGTCGCCAATCAATCTGGAAATAGCTGTAATGACCATGAAGGCGACGGTAAGGCCCGGGAGCCTGAGACGTGTCACTTTCAGTTGTCAGTCCACTCCGATTTGTCATGACCTCAATCAGAACTCGACGTCGAGCGAAATGTCGAGGTCGTTGCAAGGGTCGTTGGTTCGCGGGAATTATAGTACGAAGAAACAGCACGTGGGCGTACTTTTCGATGAGTCATGTCGGATCAATTGGCAACATTGTCTCAATACTGTCGCCGCTTTCCGCGTGGCTCAGTAAGGTACTATCGTTACCATTGAGGGCCAGGTTCTAATATTCAGTGGACGACCCCCTACATCCTAGAACCAGTGCTATTGTTCATCTCGACTCGAATTCGCGCAAAAAGATAGTGGTCGCGCAAAGCCCAGTTCGCTTCGTCCGCTATCGCTCTCCTCAAAAGCTCGGATTTACGCCTTGCTTTGTCCCTCCTATTTATCGGGTGTTCCGAGTCGATCGACGATTGGTTCCACTAATATCGAGTCCCGGCTATCCCACGACATCTCATTTCCATCTTATTGCTCGCGGCGAAGCTTCCCAAATTCACCACAACTTCTCGAATTCTATCAAATCAACTGGGACGACGCCGCCCTCAATTGATTCCGGCGACTAGGTTCTCGAACCTCGGTAAAGGCTCGTCTTCCAGGACTCACAGGACTCAAATCTGGACTCAAACGCCATCTCACTAATGGTGTACCGCCCTTGGTACTGCCCATGACAACTTTGAAAGCTACATACATGATCTGCTGTGCTTCGTTCTTTTATTGAAGTACATTTCACAAATCCGTGTTCGTCAGACTCACCAACCTTCTGACCTTCCGAAGAGGTCGTCGTCACGCCGAGGATCGGATCATACAGCACGTGCGCGCTTGACGAAAGATTTCGTCAATTTAATTTTTTGCCTCACGCAGTTATCTTCTTCCTCCCCATTCTCGTGTACAGTCGATCTAGAGCGCCTACGCCAACGCGGGGCTCTCTCACAAGGCAATTGCGACCGAAGAACAATAATTCCAGTGCTCCTTGAATATCACGAAATGCCGAATCTGCCAATGCTACGGTGGCTCGATGTCGCTTCCTTTGCTTGCGTGCCGATGCCACAGCCTTCATCTGTGGTACTTTTAAGAGAAGGGAATTGAATATGACAACGGCCACTGCAATACCGGTAGCCCTTGCGGTTTTGCTTCCAAGAAGATCCCAAATAGATACAAGTTCCGATTGATGTCTCAGGATAAATCTAGCTGTATGTTTGACCACCCGCGAGGTGAGCCATTGCACGCATTTGTGGCAACGACTGGTGTCCACCCTACCCCTACCAGCTCTCGGTTAGGCGACTTCGCGTTAGGAACACAAAGTAGCTAACCA